>JAGDQP010003308.1:55211-95440 GCA_022664845.1 Lepisma saccharinum
TGGCCTTCCAGTGCGTGGTACATCTTTGACGTCAAAATTACCGGAACGGAATCGACGAAACCAAAATTGCGCGTGATTGGCTGTTACAGTATCAGGACCATAAACACTATTCATATTTGCAGCCGCCTGGCTTGCGTTTTCGCCTTTATCGAAGAAAAACTGTAAAATATAGCGTATTTTCTCTTTGCTAGTGTCCATTTTGACGCGCGCTCACACAACACTGAGTCAACTCATCACAACAATCTGAACAGTGTTTGTAGTACGCAATCTCATCGTTTGAACTCTATCTCGTTGAACCCGATCGGACGTATACAACGCGAGATACAGATCACTGAAGCCATCTATTGGCAAAATAATGGATTACTTTTTACTACACCAGATATTTTAGTTAAATGTAAACAACGATTTCGAGAACTGGGAATTCAAAATATTCAGCATTTATAATTTGCAATTTTTAACTGATATATAAGTAAAACGAACCAACATCACGGGATACCTGTTACGGTTAACATGGTAACATTTGAGGCGTATGCGCGAACAAAAGTCTATGTGCCATGTTAAAAGATACTTTTTTTTCGCGCATACGCGTCATTTAATTCCCCATAGAATATCTGAGGGTATTTTCAAAACTAAAAGATCTACTGCCATGATATAAGTTAAATCTCTGACATGACACAGAGATTATAGAGGTACTCTGTACGGTTTCCTTGGTAACCAACATTTAACTCTCCATTTAAATATAATGGATAGAATCTGTGAGAGTGTTTTCTCTGAAATTAAAAGGTGAAATCGTCACCGGCGTATACTGTGTTGACGACATGAATTTATTGACGTCAAGATCACCGAGGGTATCCCTTACAGTTTCCATGAAAACAACGTTTAATTCCACATTTAAATATAATGAGATAGAAAATGTGAGGATGTTTTCGTTACTGTCTTTAGAGTTTTTTTCAGGATATATATTTCTGAAAGGTATTCTTCGTTTATGATAATTACTTCAACATTTCCATTACCCACATTTACGTTACTTTATGTGAGATATTTCCATTGTATTAGATTGCATTGTAGATATTATGTACATTTTGAATAATGAAACTATCATTACCTTTTATCAGCATTTATTATCGCAAGTAGCTAGGAACATACGCAGTCTAGTGTCTACAGGAAAAGCTAAATTAATATTTAAATTAATCAAATAAACACACAAAGGAAGGTAAATAAAAATTATAAAGCAAAAGAGAACGGCAATAACGTAGTCTCATACGAGTTAAGAGTATCCTGATGAAATGCATATAATTGGATGAAATTGTTGATTGAACAGTGTTATAAAGCGATTTTGATATAGTGTGGTGTAAGTAGTCATGTAGGTGAGTTCCTACTTATCAGAGTGGTTAACTTTCGGTTCCATCGGTCCTGGATGCGATCTTTCTGGGGTGTCCAATTTCAATGCTCACCTATTATCGTAATACTAATTGTGAAGCTATTTAAGTTAAGGAGTAGCAAAATCTGGCATCGAAACCGGTAATACGGTGAATGAATTGCGTTGACCACGTTACACTCTCACTGAACTAGAGTTGCATGGCAAAGCAATATCTTATAAGGATTGTCGATTCAAGTAGTTTAGGTTAATTTTAGACATGTAGACGACAACTGAACGTGGAGAAATATTTAAGAGTTAAATATTCAAGATAGTTATTTTCCCCTGACGAAATCACAATTTAATTATTTTAGATGAATATTGATAGCATACGAGAGAGAACACGCATAGCCGTCTATGATGACTAATTCAGGTTTTACATGCAAGTGAGTTTTCCTTGAGATCTATTATTATTATTATTATTATTAATAATAATAATAATAATAATTGTATTTTGGTTTAGACTTTTTATTTTTACATCTTTCTTTACGGCTTTACTCTTAGTTTAAGCTAATGTTCTCGTTCCATTTCTTAAAATTATTATTTGTGTAATAAAAGCCTTCCTTGGTTTTTTTACATTGATGCTAAGTTTTATATCTGGAACTAAGTGACAGTCGGTTACGTATCTGACTGACACTTTGAGATCTGTAACTTCCAGCATGTATTATTCGGCCAAGACACATGACGCCCACTCCGAATTTTTTGGTGGCAAGGACTGTAGGTTATAATTGTCAGTCAAGTCTGGTGTTTACTTCACCTTTTGACTGAAGCACCTTCACTTTCTGGTGGTATAAATTAATTAATTATTGGGTAAAATACAGAGTTATTGATGGCCAAGAGGCACATATGATTTCAAGATAAGTTTGCTGGTCTGTCCTATCTGATACGAAGGTCACAAGATGGTAGTGTCATATACAGACGGGTGTTTTTGCTGCGCTGTAAGTTACTTTATAATACTCATGTAAATGTAAACAAGATATGTAAACAGAAAGTAACATAATTAACATGTTGAAAATAAATAAAAATACATTATGGAAAGTTTTAAATATACTTTCTCATTCGGCTTCTATCTGTATGCATGTAATTAAACATACGACACATGTAAAGATTTTATTATAAATAAAGGGTGGGAGGAATAAATGAAAGTAGACAGGAATACTGCTAAGTACAATTTCATCAAGCCTAATATTCTAACGAAAATACTTTGCCGAGGAAACATATTTTAAGCGGAGGAAATAAGAAAGAAAACTCAAATTGGAGATTTATGTAGAATATCAGTCTTTTGTTTTATGCAATAGAATGTTCCATTATTATTCAATCTTGTTCTAGTGTTCAGAACTCGAATGAAAAATTTCGGGATTAAATCAATACAATAAATTTTATTATGTATTAGTTTATACAGGAATAATAAATCGTTTACATGCCTTCTTTGTTCCAAACTTTGTATATTAATACAAACCCTACACCCATAATTATTTGTAAATGGTGGCGTACTGTTTATACATATTTAATTATTACTAAATAAAAACTTGACGTTTAAATGTTTGTCGCTTCTAAAATTGCTTACGAGCTCCAACTGACCAAGTAAATTATGACTGACTCTCAGAACTCTTCCACATTATGAAAGAATTGTTCAACAAGCAATTTTCTCAAGAGTGTTTTTAAAGTGCTTTTGTCTTTTGCGTGCTTCATATTTACGAGTACAAATAATTTAATGCCCATATATTGTTGGGATTTCGAATATATGGTTGTTTTGTGATACGGCAGGAATAGGTCTTGATTATGTCTTGTGTAGTGGTTATGTTTATCATAGTATCTGTTTAAATTTTCAATGTTATTATATGTCAGAATAAGGACCTTCACCTATATATGATACGTGAAGCAAGGCTGTACCTAGGGTACCCAGGGGGGGATATAAGGGTCCAGACAGCCTCTAATAAATAGTAAAGTGCCGGTATGGTCAAGTGCCTAACATGCTTGGCCTTGTTGTTCGTGGTCTCGGGTTCGATACTTGCTAGGGTTCGTCTCGGATACACAACCAAGCGTGGTTCGGACCTTCACGAAATAGTAGATTCTGTCCTTACAAGATACCTACTCATTTAGAACATAAATCTCAAATCAAACAAATGAATAGTAAAGGCACGTTTGCATTTTGTTGCAAAACATATTTGTTTCTCAATAAGTTGTCTCAACATTGTGACAATCTTGGATCCCCTATGTCGCGTATCATTATGTATTAAAGTTCAAAATAGAGTGCTCTCTCTCACTCTCTCTCTCTCTCTCCTCTCTCTCTCTCTCTCACAAACACACACACACTCAATCTCTCTCTCCACTCAATTCCATATGGCCAGATTAAGTCAACACACGGAAGTGACATTTTACTCTTTCAAACAGTGTTGATGCTTATCGGTACGGCAGCATCACAACTAAAGATTACGACATCTACAGGAACTCCAGAAAGATCTTTCTCCACGTTAAAAAGACCAAAGGACTAGTTCAGAAATTTTACTAGTTAAGATGTCAAGCCATAGGGATTTGCACGTAAGTGTGGATGATATGTTATTGATTTTGCTAATCTCCTCGGAGTATATGCAACTTTGTTGACTGAACTCCGCTCACTAATATTTGTTTTGAAACATTTTTTAGTTTTAGAGAATTTTAATTTGTTCATTTCATACTCACTTTGTATATTGTGTACATTTATTTTCCATATGAGTACAGTGTATTACGTTGTTTCTAATATAAGGTGACCATTCATCCCCGAAATAATACTTCTGTCCCTGGTTGATTTTATCCCCGGTTTTCAAAAAATGTAAAACAATACTAATCATTCAACCCACAGGAGATATTTTGCTAGTAAAACCCAGTTTCATGGAGAAAAACTACCGGCCGCCAAATCTCAAAGCCAATAATATTCTCCACAATATCCAACCTAAGGATAACTATTATTGTCTCCCAGGCAACAATGCCCCTATAGAGAGATTATTTTCTCTCATGAACTCCAAATGGACGGAGGAAGAGTCGCAAATGAAAATTGAGTCCATTCAGGCAATGCCAGTGGTAAAAACAAGTTTTTGTATACTGTGTGAAATTTTTAGTGAACAATTTGAAGATAAACCTTAGTTTCTAAGGAAAATCTATTCTAATGAGAAATATTATCAGATGAATTCAGGGTCATCTACATAACAATAGAGCTGGTTAAAAATTACTTTCTACTTGTAAATATACGTGCTAGTACAACATTTGTATTAGTTGTAGTATATGTGTTATAGGATTGGTATAGGTTATATATTACACCAATATTAAACATACTACGAGTCCCCGAAAAGAGCATTGAAAAAATTGTAACTTTATTCTTAATACGTTCAAACTAAAATCGGAAACTACTGAAAACTAATGTGTGAAAAAGATAAAAAACATGACTGCAAATTGTCGTAGTATCTTTTTGGTTCTACCATAGTTAGTTGTTGATAACATATTAGTTTTTTAAATCAGTTTTTGGTAAATTGTATTTGATTCTTCTTTTCTATCTTTTTTTTTTTTTTAGTTTTAACTTACACCAGAAAGGGCGTGTTCACAATGGCTTTCTTGCTTTATTGATGTTTGCTGAATACACAATGTTATATGTAATAATAATAATATAATGTAATGTTCACGTGATATTTAAAATGTTCAAATATAATGCGTTATTTAAAAATTCTTACTATTAGAAACTTTTAAACAATTTTTTCATATATGGATCATTGAAGGAAGACATTTGTTTAATGTTACAGATTTCTCTTTTTTTTTAGGGGGGGAGGGGGAGGAATTATGGCTCAAATATACAACTTGACTAGAAGGTTCTAGACTGTAGTAGATTTAGAACATTTATTGGCTTGGGTGTATTAAACTTATATAACACTTTAGTCAGTGATTTACGGAATAAATAAGTCACAGTACTTCAAGAGCTAAATTGTTACGCCTTTGCAGAAAAATATGTTGGGTACGACGTTAATGTGAAAGTGTGAAGGAAGAGATAATATATTTAATTCTCAAAATAATCTTTTACATTATGTACGTCTAAATTTGCAAGTTATCGCTCTAAATTTACAAGAAACTTTATATAGAGGGGTTTTGTCTATTTAGAAATTATCACCCCAAAACAAATCCATAACTTCATTGTGATTAAATGGTGTGATAGACAGTTAACATAGTATTTATATTAACAATTGGTACTAAAGATCTAATTAGAAAGATAGTTGAAGAGATCTTACCACACACACTATATATATATATATATATATATATATATATATATATATATATATACTGTATATATATTTATATATTAACACGCTAGCGGTCACAATTTTGAAGATATTTGAACCAAATTTCAATATGTTGTTTCTAGGCTTAATAGCTCGGCTAAGTTCGTTAATGAGCAAAATCGGTCGCCATCTTGGATCCAAAAGGGCCGCCGAACCCATTGTTGTATAGAATACACAGCCTAAACCGCTAGGGCTATTGAAATCAAATTTGGCATAAAGGTACAACATCACTTTTTAATTATGAAAATGTTACCTAATGAGTTCAAAGACGCCATCTTGAATCCAAAATGGCGGACCTAAAAATCCATTTTCCACACCGTTTGAGCTAGAGATACGAAATTTGGCATAAAGGTGCATTAAGACGAGTAGCTTAGGGAAATATCACAACATTTGGGAAAAGTCGCCATCTTGGATCCAAAATGACCGCCCAAAATCCCATTTTGCACACCGTTTGAGCTGGATAAATGAAATTTTACTTGAAGTTGTACTATCACAAGTAGGTCACGACAAAATAAGAAAACTTTCAAAAAGTAGTCAACTTGGATCCAAAATGGCCGCCCCAAAAACCCAATTTCCAAATCATTGAAGGTAGAGAAATGAAATTTTCAATGAAGGTGTATGACCAAGAGTAGGTTACAATAAATGGGGCAAATCTTCCCTTTGGGGGCGCAGCCAACCGTGGGAGGGTGAAGATGTACTCCGTGGTGGTGTAGTGCTGCAGGGAGATTTTGGTTAAAATAAAGGAGGCGCATCCTCTCAAAAGCACTGAAGTTGGGGGGCGAGCCCCGGCTCCCAGCGAAACTTCGAAATCTACCTCAGCCTGTAGGCCTACCGAAAGGGATTTTTTTTATTTGCTTACCGATGCTATTGAATAGGTATATTTATTGTGTTCTTATGTCCCATATTAATCTTTCGCAATCAACATATAATCAAAGATGGATTCAAAATATTAAAAAATAAATAAAATTCACTATAAACGAAATAACATACCTTTGTGATGTAGAAAAAAAGCTCGATGTTCCCTTCCTCTGATGTCTGAGATCTTCACCTGAAGAAGGTATTGTAGAATGACTAACTTCAACCATTGATATTGTAGATCTTCAACCATTGATTAACTTTAAGGAACTCGTTTCTGGGGCAATATAATTAGCAATTCTTTATTGATTTTAACAGAGCAACAATAATTGCAATAATGAGGATTCAAAAAAATTAAATTTGACAATAGAAATTTATTTTTATAATGGGCAAATTCTAGTCAATAGCATCGTTCGGCAGGTAAGGAAAATAATTAGGACCCCTTCCTAATATTAAGCAATTGGAGGGCTGTAAAGCAAAGGGATGCAAATGACATTTGAAAAAATTGAGTTCATGTTTCATATGTAACACGAAATAGAATTCGCAAAATACAGTATTCATATTGTATGTTATACATAAAAAGATAAAATTATTTTCAAATGTCTGTTGCATCCGTTTGTTCTTAAGCCCCTCAATTATTCGTAACTTGTGTGCTTTAAGTATTTATTAGAGAACTCAACCCCAGGCATTGAAACCAATTTAATCTGTAAGCAGAGTGCTTCGAGAAACATCCAAAGAACTCGGTCTGTTGATGGGGATTTTTTGCATTAAGTGTGTGTGTGCAAATGAATGTTATTCAATATCAGACGAAAGCAGTGGATTGGCGTAATTAGTTAATTGCTGTTATTTGGTTTAAGATGATCTATAAATAGTACTACACTAACAGGCACTGAAGGTGACATACTAGACTGTACTGGAATTGAGTAAATTAACACGTGACCCGTAAAATAATTTATGTTGTTTTGTTGGTATGTAAAGCAATCAAATTTATTTAAAAAATAAATAAAAATCACTTGTTACCAAAGTCAAAATTGCGACCATAATGGAACTACGTACTGTTAACCTTTAACTAGTCGCGTGAAATACATGTATATTACATAATTAGTCGCGCGCGGAATATTGTTCCGCAAAGAAATTAAGTAGTAAAACTTATGTAATAATTATTTTTTCTGTTTATATTTTTAGTTAAAATATAAACGTCCATATAATTGATGATCTTTCATATCGGCCTACATATCCTAAGCAACCTAATATCCTCATCTTCATGTAGCTCTTTTCCATCTTCATGAACACATTCTTTACAATACGTGACAGTGCTTTATGTACACCACACATTTTTGACGCTTGACAAATGAATATTTGGTCACCCTATTTTCTCTCGTCGTACAGAAAGCACAACGTCCTGAATTTGGAACTGGGTCAAAGTAGGTGTCTCATCTGGTATTCCTGCATATTTTCAAATACTTGATTTGAATTCCCGCGGCAGGCATTGCAGATTTAGTCTTGTCTCCATGGTGTGTGCATTGTTTGTGTGAAACGGTTTTTTAGTCACCGAATTGCTCAATTATTGTCGGCATAACAATAAAATGAAAGAAAATGTTTAGTTTTTAGAAGAAAATGGAAACAATTAGTCGCACGCAGTTTTTTTTTCTCCGCAAAATGCACACCACTCAAAAATAAAGAATGCTCACTAACGGTTTGGAAAATAATTGAAATCTGTATTCTCGTATAATAGAGCTTTAAAAGGCAAGTAGACAAAATTTCAGAAGCTTCCGATTGAAAATAAAAAAAAAAAAACAATTGGAAGTGCGGAGGAACAAAATTACGCGCGCGATTAATTAAGGGTTAATTTGCTTCAAGAATGACCTAACTCGGAATTTTTCAAAAAAGTACTTCACTTCCCCAAGTTACCAACTTTTTCTGCAATTCTTTTTTTTAGTTGTACTGTTTTCCCGCGCATGCTAGAATTATGCAAGTCGGAAATTAACCAAAATGAGAAATTAAAATTTTAGATTGTGTTGCCCCACCTTCGATTAACTTAGTATGTCAATTCTGAAGGCTGGTTGAATAATCGCTTTGTACTTTTAGTATACTTTTGACTGGCAGGGAAGAAAGTCACCTGAAAAACTTTCATTACTTCAGTTTTTCCCCGCGCATGCTAGAATTCTTTCTGCAATTTTTTTTTTTTCTCTCCAAAAGAACTTTCTCAATTTTTAGAAAAGGTCGCATTAGAAGTTTGTATTTGGCACTACTGCTATAGTATAATTTTGAATAAGATAACTTAATTACAACTTGAACATGTCCTGAATTTTACTAAGCGAAACATTTGCGCCCTGTAAGTTCTCTATTACTAAAATTTTCATCCAATGCATAATTTTCGAATTAAAGGGTGACATGATGCAAACACTCAAGTATGTACACTAAAACTTAGTTTATTCGGACTTGATCGGACCAGACAAGCCAGATTTACAACCTTTTCAGGTTCTAAGAGCTTGCAAATCAAATCATTTTACGAAAGATCAAACTTAATAGAGGGCAAATACAGTACAACACTGCACAATTACAATTAACTAGACACGCTTTCATACGATGTACAGGTATTTTGAAATTGGCGAAAAATTTATTTTTCAAAAATCGTTCCGAATGAACTAGGTTTTAGTGTAATACCTTCCAGCAGTGAATTTTCCAGGCGTGTAACAGTACAAGACATTTTATCAAATTTCACACCCAGTTCCAATGTCACGAGATCATCTTTTTCTAAACTAAAACTATGGAAATTGCATTCTCGACAGGCTTTCATTCCAGCTAGACATTTGATGCGTGTGCACTCTATAGCCTCGTGTTATCACCGCTAGAACATTTTTCATTATGCAGATGCTGTATATTGAAGGATGCGATCGAAAGATTAAGGGAAAATAAATGTAACTTCCTTCACATTTTAAAGGAACATTATCACACAAAGACAAAAGGAGAGCACAATATGGTGATGAATAGAGGGTCTGTGTTGAAGGATCTACAGCTTTCGGTACAACTTTTATCTTAGTGAAAACCCTATTACATAAATTATGTTCACGCTTTAGTAAACCAGCTACAAAAGTCTACTTCAACAATGAAACCTGACACTGCCTTGGACAACCATTAAACCTAGTACGCAAACTTCAGAAATAACACGCAATCAAACCACTACTGAAAATAATACAATGTTCCCAATTGTTATGCATATTTGCGAATGCAACCCAATTTACGTACGTAAACGCCATAGTAGTGTTGCCGAATTGTTCTCAGACTTCGTGCAATCACTTTACACTATGCCGTGCATAAGGTGGAAGAATACTGAGAATTTGCCGTTAATGAACACTTAGGACTAGGAATAATTCAATTTGGCAACGTAGGTTCTTTTTCCTTTTCTCTCCATTTACTAAGTCATTAATCCGGCTTTACGTAGCTCTTTGGAAAAAATCACAGCAATTCCACAACAGTCATGAGAAAAGTTTTATTGCTTTCTTAACAGCAAAAATGTTTTACCCCATTATGACTGATTATTAATGTTCTAAACGAGCTAGTGAGCTAAGAACTGCACCTACCGTTTTTGGTCAACTGTGGTCCGAACCACTGTGTTCAATGGACCCCGGCGTGTATTGAACCCCTAACCACGTGTACAGAAAGCTAATGCTCTAATCTCTCGACCACTCCGAGATTTCCATTGCGACAGTTGTACCATGTAGGAACACCCTCAATTCCTTTACAGATTAAAATGTGCTTAAAAAATTTATGTCCCAAGAAAACCAAATAGTTACTCGGTTATATTATATGGAGGAAATAACTTTATGAAAGGTATTGCGTGAAATCTGTAAAAAGGTAATGCAACAGATGCTCAAATAGGAAAGTAAATGCTATTGAAAAAGTTTTATTAGGACTGCAGATTCATAGACATTGATACAGTTTATTACAATGAATAATTATAAATACACAAAGGAATTTAAGAATAGCATATAAAAATATGTAAAAACGTTAGAAGGAAATACAAGAAAATACAATACACACCAATATTATACAAATTTTAACGTAAAAAGCTTTCACTGGCCGGCATCAGATTTGTTTTCAATTGATTCGCTCATTGACTGCTCAGGAACCGAAGATGAAATACTTTGCGTAACAGTTTCAGCGGCAACTGGATGTGGTTTATCTTCACTGACAGACTGTTCAGCTTGAGAGAAGGCGGCTTTCTTCCGTGTCTCTTCTTCCTCTTCAATTGGTCGTTTCTCTCGCAGCGGCTTCATCTCCATACTCTCACTGCCATCAGCAGAAGGAACTGGGACAAGAAAATTTGCTTTGGCCACAAAGATTTCCTACAAAGAAAAAATGCACAGGTTACTACCAAGGAACGAGAAATAAAGTCGTGTCAACTACGAGAAATTTAAATGGAATTTAATCACTAGGACTCAGATTTCCACAATTAAAAACTTTAGAAATCTTTGCATGTATGCACAAATGCTCTTAAAATTACCAAAGGGGGGACCTAAAATTGATAAATTACCTTGTTCTGCTAATCCAATGTAAATTTAAGTGGCGAGGACCACATATGCTTACCTTTCACACGGTACATCATCCTCGCTGCCATCGTATCTTCTAACTGAATGGCAATTAAAAACGCAAGCACTACTAGTTTCGCCAAATTATTCATTGGCTTCCTCGGGTGAAAAGGAAGGTTAAGGGGATAAAAGAAGCCGTCCGCAGATGGCCTTCGTCAGTATTGCCTGGCGGGTATCAATACTAGTTAACGGAGAAATTATATGGTCAGTAAAGAACTAGTTGTGCCACTTCAATAAACGTGATTATGCCTACGAATGTTGTTCACAAGAATGGCTGCAAAGCACGAACTGTCTAAAAATGAGGCCAAAAGCGGGAATTTAGAGAACGAGTGTTGTCACACCGTAAACTTCTACAATACATTGCACAACTAGAGAAGTCAAATGGAACTAATAAAATTTACCTCAATACAAAAATACAATAGCTGCATGCCAACAGTTTAGAAAATTAGTACGTTTCGCAATTACGTTTTCAACTGGTAGGAAGGAAAATGGACAGAGCGGACGGGTGCGGGAGTGGTGCTAAGGAAACTCCATATTGCCAAAAGCTGGGTGACAGTGGCCAGGTTATGGAGGCGGGAAAATTACTAGATGGGTCGGAGAAAAAGTGGAGGAAAGTGCAAAGGTTACTAGGAGCAGGTAAGGGGCTTCCTGAAGAAATAAGAGGGTAAAATCTGAGGGGAGGGGGGCAAATAATAATAGTAACAACAATAATAATGATGAAGGGGAGAACAAAGAAACATAGAAAGACAATAAAATAAAAGTGCAACTAGAGAGGAAGAGAAAGGAAGAAGACTGTATTGCTTTGCACGGAGTTACAGGTAGTTGAGGCCGGGTTCATGGTTGGCGGAAAGGATTGAGATGTACGTCTGCTCCCATCTCTTTCTTATTGTGGCAGGTGAGTCAGGACTTGCAGGATTCTGACTCTAAAGGTTTCGCCACAGGTGCAGCCGTAATAAGAAGCTTGTTCGGGTATGGGGAGGTGCGGAAGTTGAGATTTGGAGGAGTGGCGATGGCTGTTGATGCAGAATGTTAGAGTAGTGAGTTTCGCCAACGTAGAAGGCGCAACATAGGTTACAGAGTAGGAGATAAACGAGGTTGGAAGATATGACAATATCGGAGTGTCTGAAAGAGTACGTCTTGTGAGTGACAGGATATACGAAGGAGACTGATCAAAAAAGACAGGTTTTGCAGCGGGGTCTATTGCACTAGCTAGGTTCGGAGGTCTGCGATAGACTATTTTGGGACACGACGGGAAAACTTTCAGGTGACGCAGTGAGTATGGAGTGTGCCAGTTTGAAGAGCTTTTGGAGGGCCTGAAGGCTGGGGTTGTACTGGGTAAGAAGATTGGGAACGGAGGGAGCTTCACGGGGAGGTCAGTTGGAGTTAGGGTGATTACGGGCACGGTCCAGTTGTTTACGGATGAGGTGTTTGGGATATCCACGGTTAGTGAGCTGAGGAGAGGGTACTGAAATAGTTACGGAGCAGGTAATTAGAGGAACAGATACGGGAGACCCGGACAGCAAGAGCGTATGGAAGAGAGCGTTTGGTATAGTATGGACGGGAGCTGTTGAAATTGAGATACTGCATACTGTTAGTAGGTTTGATGTGAACGCCTGTCTCAAGTCGACTGTTCATGATCCAGACATCCACATGAAGAAAAGTTACGTGTTCCCGCGAGAAGGACCAGGTGAACTTGACTGGAAAGGTGCAGTTGGTTTTGCAGAAATGTTCCCAGACTTGTCCGTGGGTTCAGATCAAGAAAATATCGTCGATATAGTGAAGCCAGGTGAAAGGTTTGAGAGGTGTGGAGTTGAGGTATTGGGTCTCCAAGCGTCCCATGAAAAGGTTGGCGTAGGAAGGGGTCATGCGAGTGGCCATGGCTGTGCCTTTGATTTGCAGAAAATTGTGATTCTCAAAAGTGAAGTTGTTCATGGTGAGGACAAACTGGGCTAGCTGAAGCAGAAATGGTGTACTGGGTTTAAGACGGGCGTGTGTCGAGAAAGTGTAACATTACAACATATGTTCAATACATAACACTACTAATTACGGCCACGTTTGTAGCTTCATCCTAGCTTGTTACAATTCTAAATCCCTAAATTTTACAACACAAGACAAATGATCGATAACAGCTTACATTTAGATGAAAATTAGTTTGATTTTTACAAACTACTACTAGTACTACCAATAAAATGTTGGTGGAACTATTGAAACGCCCGACTTTGGCCGTATGAAACGAGTTATAAAACCTGTAATAGGTATTGCACATAATATCATATACTGACAATATTGGATGTTATCAGGACAAAATGGCATCAAATACAAGTGATAATTTATATTGTTGGACTACATTTATGTATACTTGATGCTCTAATAGTTTACAAGCATTAAAAAGATAGTAGCAGAAAAAGATATTTGGAAAGTTATACTAATTGTAGTTTAATAGATTATAAATTCAGAATATTTACATTATTGTACTAATGGTATTTTAATAAGAATTCAATAGAAGAAACTTTTATATTTCATGTGTGAAAGGATGTTCATACAAGGTAATCTGCATGTTCTACAGTTAGACTAAAATGGTGTGACAAATAATGTGACAAATCAATAGTACAAATTTACAGAATAAATTCAGACTATAAAATATTACCAGTCTCGTTAGATGTGCTTTGTTTGCGCGGCATCTGCCGAAGTGAAACACACTAGGCCAGTGCTGTCATTTAACGAAGTGTCGTCCCGCACAGCGTAGTAAAATCCCTGGCTTATTTAGGGGCACCTTGGCACTTCGATAAATATTGAAAGAATAATCCTAAATCAAATCACTAAAATAATAGGCATATACGTCGATAGCACGGATCTGTCAGAATTCAATCGCTTGATGGTAGAAGGGAATACTAATATAAACAAGTCCTACTACAAACCTAATCAACTTTTCCAGTAAAATAAGATAAAAAATACACTTACCAGCCAGTGAACTGCGTATTCATTGACATTCTTTACAACCGACTGGATTGCGGAAACCTGGCTCTTCAAATGGAATACCAAGCTTTCAGATAAATCTTGGAAACTGGACCCCTGAAATGTAAAAGTTTAAAACATTTAATCATTTCTGAAATAAACATTCGAAGCGTGAACCATCATTTGGCAGTCCGCTAGAAAGATGAACGAGATCAGCTTTAACTACCCACTGAAGCACACCTATTGTAGCGCTAATGTAATTGAAGTTTTAGCTGAGTTATTACATGAAGCTCAAGAAGACAGTGAGAGAGCGTAGAAACTTAGAACAACGAAATACAATATTACTTGAATTCAAGATTGTCATTCATGGTGTGAGAAAATTATGCAATAATTTAGAAAAATAAATTCCTTAACTCAGGATTTCCTACTGTCTTTTATGGAATACGTTACTCAACAACGAATTTTAATTCATGAAAAAATTTGTACAAAATTAATCGAAAATAGCGCGGGCAGCCACACACATTACACGAACTACACTGCATGCTTTTAAAAATGTCAAACCAGCTCAACTCTTATCTGGGTCCATTGTTAAAACAGACCTCTAAGATCTTCCAGGCTTCGTGGTAGGGAGACAAGGCCAGTTACACGTCGATCCAAAGCACCCGACATGCTCGATAGGAAGGCCTGAGAACTTCTTTGCTAGGCTACTGGTCTTGGGGCGGGAATTAATGTTTTGTAAAGAACTATGAAATATAGAAACAAATGCAATAGAATCAGACGATAAAAGGTCATGATTACGGGATATGAATAAGCGCTATTAAATTTAGAAAGCCATAACACATGAAAATCAGTCTAAATTTGAATTCCCTAATGGCATCTTTGGCCGGGATAGGGTAGGTAGCGACCAGCACCTTAAGCACCTCCAGCATTCGCCTGGTGAAACCCTGGAAAACCTTCGCCAGGATGGTCGGCGTAGGGATTCGAACTCACGTGCAGTACATTGTCAACCAAAAGTTCGACGTTACCGACTGGACTACGAGGGCTGCGTGAAAATTTGATAGTGTAACAGTCTATCGAATTAACAGGAGTAGAATTCGAGACTTCTTTGACATACCAGGACCAGGTGAACTTGACTGGAAAGGTGCAGTTGAGGTGCTTTTTTTTTCTGCTTGATGAAACAGACTAACTGCAAGCTTTAAGCAGGAAAAAGAAAAAACTTTCCCCTTCACTGGGGCTCTAGTTCCTCACAATGTAAAATATTCATCCAGTCTTGTTAAATTTAAAGATGCCTCTCCGTACCTATGCTGCATGTCAGAGTTTTCATATTTTTGAAGGTACTGGACAAATTAAAAGCAATAATAAAATTTTGAAAAGCAGTCCCTATAATACTTTTACTGTAAAACTCGAAGCGCTGACAATCGTCAAGTATCTACGTACTAACCTTGCAACGAAGTTCAAGTTCAAAGGTAAAAAAAAAACATTAGTTTCGAAACTATACTTTGCGGGGTCGCTAAGCTGACTGGCGAGTTCCGATGACATTTAAGCCCAAGTTTAGTCGACATGGCCCGATTTTATTGACCAAACACCAACGGGCGGGGAGCTCAGCTAGTACTTGATAAATTTACAAGAATTAAATTTTTACAATCTAAACTTTGAAGCTTTGAGCTGTTAATTTAAAAAATCATCGAAATACATTTAATGGTAAGTAGCATTTATTTTCTATTTTAAAATTCAAAGCTGAAGTCGCGAAGTATTACTTACCTTCAACTGCACGTATAGGTTTCTGGCGTATTCTGCAGCAACATCCACTTGAGACTTGAGATGTGCTGGAAGCAAAGCAAGGTTGTTCTGGGCTTGATTGCAGAAGTTCAGAACACCACGAGTAAGTTTGCGAGCGACAATAATACTCCTCTGTTCCAAGGTTGTTGCGGAAGACTCCTCACCGTCTTGTTCTTTACTCAATTCAATCCAAAGGGAATTCACCTTCTCGGAAAGCGATTTCGGGTCCACATTGTATTTTCCCAGCTGTTAAGAAAAAAGGGATTCTACATCAATCACATGCCAACGTTTCAACCTCTCTTGTAGAAACCATTACGTACAATATATATATATATATATATATCTCCGGGGGTCGAGTCCCGGCAGGGGCATCCAACAATATTTAAGAAAGATACAACTTACAAGTTATTGCAAATGTTCCTATGTTAAATAAAATTTAAGTACATCAAGCAATAGGAAGAAAAGAACTATTTTTAAACATAATCAATAATAATTGCTACGAATATATCAGGTTTCTAAGCTTAAATCCGCTGTTTGTCCATAGATGGCGTTCGTGAGCGTATGAAGCTACCATGGGCACGCCAGACCTATTGTGTGGATGAGTTTGACCTCTGGCAACACGAATCAGTGCACATAATAAGCAAGTGCAGAAAACAGTGTTCCGTTGGTAAGCAGGACTAGTTTTGTGCCACAAAAAGAGCAGATGCGGGAAGCTCTGCTTTTCTGCTTACATTTGAAGAAATCGGCTGACGACGCGCATCGAATGCTTGTGGAGGCCTATGGTGACAGTGCTTTATCGGAAACAACGTGCCAAGATCGGTTTCGTCGGTTAAAAGACGGCAATTTCGACCTGAGTGACAAGAAGCGTGAAAATCGGCCCAGGAAGTTTGAGGACCATCAATTGCAGGCGCTGTTGGACGAGGACGATACCCAATCGCAACAAATGCTTGCCGAGCAATTGGGCGTTACTCAAGAAGACATTTCCATGCGTCTACATGCCATGGGAAAGGTTCAGAAGATCGGAAAATGGGTGTCGCATGAATTGACCGATCGGCAGCTGGAGAGACGCCAACACACATGCAAAATGTTGCTCGCCAGACAAAGAAGTCGTTCCTGCATCGGATTGTGACGGGCGATGAAAAGTGGATATATTTCGCGAATCCGAAACGCCAGAAATCGTGGGTTGATCCTGGCCAACCATCAACATCTTCCTCGAGACCAAATCACTTCAGACGGAAGACGATGCTGTGTGTTTGAAGGGATCAACAGGGTATCGTCTACTTTGAGCTGTTGCAACCGAGTCAAACTGTCAATGCTCACAGCTACCACCAACTGATCAACGTGCACCGTGCTGTGTGAAAAAAAGGCCGGAGTATCAACGAAGACATGACAGGCTGATATTCCTCCACAACGCCCCATCGCACACGTCAAAAGTGGCCCAAAACTACTTGGAGACAAGTGGGAGGTGCTACCCCATCCCACTTATCCACCAGATCTGGCCCCTACAGACTACCATCTGTGTCGATGGGTCACACCCTCGCTGAGCAGTACTTCGATTCGTATGCAGACGTCTGAAAATGGCTCGAGTGGTTTGCCTCGAAAGAGCAGGACTTCTTTTGGCGTGGTATCCACAAATTGCCCGAGGTGGGAAAAATGTGTAGCTAGCGAGGGAAAGTACTTTGAATAACTTGCTTTGTGCTTTCTATGAACACACCATGTGTTTTGCTGACTACAAAAGCCAGGTGTATAAGCTTAAATCCGCAGTTTTGTAGTCAGTATGTATATATATAATTTCACTACTCTCCTCTCTTTCCTTTCCCAACAGGAGGGTCTCTAACAAAGATTCGCACGGGCCGGGATATATATAAATATAAGTGTGAATACACGAAATATAGTGACTGTGAATATGTGTGATTAATGCGTTAGTAAGCTGTAAGTAATCCTTTTTCCTCCTTCATTTGTCTTTAAATTTACCTTAAATTGCCTTCCCGGCTTTCCTATATATATTTCGTGTATTCACACTTTTTCAAGTAGAGAGGAAGAGAGCGAAGTTCACGTGTTCACAAAGTAAAAGTTTGAAGACAGTAGCGACACGTAGCGGACAAATCAAAACTGGAGAACAACTGACTGCTGTAGCGCGTAAATATCCGTAACTTGAAATAACTGCATAGCGTGTAAGTACAAGATGGGATCGTGGATGGAAATTTGCTGAAAATGTCAAACCAAGGTCAAACAAATCCTACAATCTAATTTCCACATTCTCCAATCTGTCTCCACCCAGACAAGATCAATATTCCCCACCAAACCTAGATTAGATTTTCAACATCCAGCTAATCTTAGAAACATCTTGGTCCGTACGAATCCCTCCTTGCCAAAACACCAAACCGGCGCACAGACATGTCAGACCCCCAGATGTAAGGTCTGCTCCATTTTCATCACTTCTCCCACAATCACTATCAATACTGATAATGGTCGGTACACCCTCAATCCCAAGGGTACATGCCACACCCCTAATGTTATATACATCCTAACCTGCAAGTTCTGTGATGCCTTTTATGTGGGGGAAACAAGTTGTGCTCTTAATATTCGGATTAATAACCATCGTCACTTCTGTACTATCAACAAACCGGATGCCCCAGTTTCCTTGCACACCGAGTCCCACAATACCAATTTTGATCTATCTTTCCTGGTTGCCATAATCCACATTTTACCCCCTACGACCAGCACCTCAACACGCAGTCTGTGGGAGAATGCCTTTATCTGGGTCTCTGGCATGTCTGGGCGCCGGTTTGGTGTGGTGGCAAGGAGGGATTCGTACGGACCAAGATGTTTCTAAGATGAGGTGGATATTGAAAAACTAATCTAGGTTTGATGGGGAATATTGATCTTGTGTCTAGGCCAGATTGGAGAATGTGGAAATTAGAGTAGGATTTGTTTGACCTTGATTTGACATTTTCAACACATTTCCATCCACGATCCCACCTTGTACGTACACGCTATACAGTTATTTCAAGTTCCGGATATCTACGTGCTAGAGCAGTCAGTTCTCCAGTTTTGATGTTTTGCCCGCTACGTATCGCCACTGTCTCTTCAAACTTGTACTTTGTGAACACGAACTTCGATCTCTTCCTCTCTACTTGAAAAAGTGAATACACGAAATAGTGATTTTTATGTGAATGTGTGTGATCTAATGCGTTAGTAAGATGTAAGTAATCATTTTTTCTCCTTCATTTGTCTTAAATTTATATATATAAAAAGCAAGTTTATTACTGGCCCGCAAACTTTTTAATTACCGTAGCCTCTGTCCACTAAATCTGCACCCAATTTTTGTAGATAATTTACTCATCTGTTGTATTGTAGACTTAAAATATTCCATTTCTTTCTAATGAACTCAGTTCTCTTTATCTGACTTATGTCATTAATACTACTCTAGGTTTACAGTAATAACTACTCTAGGTTTACGGAAAAATATAGCAATTCAGATTTTTTTTTTTTTTTTTAATTTGCAGAAGGAAATTATGTTGAAAGCATTGTACTACGAGAGGGAAATATTAAAAGCGTAAGTGAGAAAGGGTTTGTTTATTAGTTAAAAAAAAAAAAAACCACAACAATAATTTGGAACTAGATTAGTGCAGAGTAAAAGAACGTGACGCAGTGTGAGAATCTTAGCAGGAAAACAGGGTGGCATGCGCTGGGTATGTACAAGTGATTAATTTTTCATGACCATGTATTATAAGAAAGGGATGAAAAATAATTTTAACTAACCTGTTATCGGATGCTCATCATTACTTCGTGACTGTCAGACATTAAAAACTACAATTTTATAGGAGGCAGGGTAGAATCTGTATTGTGTCGTGAAATGTGTGACGGTGAGAACTGGTTGTCGGAAGAATGCTCGGTGACAATGGCAGAAAAGATGTATGTATAAACAATATGAAGGGCTAAAAGTAGTTGCAAAATACTACCGTAACAATATCACCCGCCAATGACACGGGCTGGCTGATTCTAATGTGGAACAAGCACATTGGATAACATTACTATAAAGGTAGGCACAGTCCGGGAGAAGAAGTCCTTGAACTTTGTTAATTTTGTATGAAACAAATTACCTATAAAAACGTATGCTAATATATCAATTTGTGAATGACAAGTACTCTCAAATTCACACAAGGAAAAGCAAAGAAAACTGAAGATCTTAGTCATTTAAAAATATACTAGGTTCAGGTACACGAATGTATGTGAGCATATATGCAAGAATACAGAGACTATATAGAGGTAGGTTACTTACCCCTCAGTTTTACAATGGGCCGTTAAGCTTCTAGCCAGCGCTAAGTTGAGGTCAAGTCATTTTACGTATGCAAAATATGACTGCCTCAACGCTGGCTAGAAGCTTAGCCGTGGTTTGTAAAGCTAGGGGTTAGACCTATATGAAATACGGTAATCTAAAGACAAAGATAATTAATATGCATACATTCCACCATGTCAACGCAGCTATGCTCGTCAAATTTTGTGCACTTTTAGTTAACAGCTTATTCCTCTGTCCGTGGTAGTCACCGTGAAGTTCATTATGTTAGTGCTGTAGGACCTACTCTTTTGCGCACTTCTCAATTATATAGGCTTCCCATTATATAGGTACTAAAATTAATCAGTGACTGGATGGAATAAGCAATCCGTTCACTTCAACATGAATCCAGCAGTTATTGGCTTGATAAATGACTAACTTGAACAATCTTCGTAAACACCTGATAAAACTTTGTTTATAGGTAAGATTACCCTTTCATTAAAAGTTAGAAACCTTGACAACCCAGCAAAGTGGAATGGGTAAGTCAGGTGCGCAAATTTTATATGCCAATTATGAGTCCGCAAATTGTATGCACTTCTAGAAACTAGTACAAAATTAGAAATTTTCTAAATTTTAAAGTGCAAGGAAACTTCATCTTGAGATCTTCACTAAAGATTTTCAACACTAGTTAACTAACTCTATGGCTTATGGAACTCGCAAGTTCATCGCCGCAGTAACAAACGTTCGCCATTGGATTCTATCCTGGGCACCATCAAGCCAGTTTTCATCACGAACACCTACTTCTCGAAGAGCTCTTCTAATATTGTCCTCCCAACGACGTCTCGGTCTTCCCAATGGCCTCTTTCCATCGGGTCTTCCAACCAGGATAGAATATAATCTTCGTTTTTCCCCCATCCGAGCTACATGCCCTGCCCACCTTAGTCGTCTCGATTTCATTATTTTTACAACATCTGGTGAATCGTACAGTCCGTGGAGTTCTTCATTATGCAGTCTCCTCCACTCTCCAGTCATCTCGTCCCGTTTCGGCCCATATATCTTTCTCAAAACCTTATTTTCAAATACACGTAATTTATGTTCATCTGCTAGGGTCGTACTCCAACTTTCGCAACCGTAAAGTATTACCGGCAGAATAACCGTTCTGTATATTTTTAATTTCAATTTCCTTGATATTAATCGCGATGTTAAAAGTTTTTGAACTGAATAGAAACATGCGTTCCCCGATACTAAGCGACTTTTTATTTCTTCCGTGACCTCATTTTTGCTTGTTACAAATGCTCCCAAGTATAAAAAGTAAAAATTAATATTCGCCTAGTCCTTAGTTTTTCAAAAAAATATTTTCCACTGTTAAAATCAAACTTTTTTTTTTTTGGAAGCTTTAATATTTTAATTTTGGTGATAATCTTATTTCGTTCAGACCGTGTGAACTTTTACCCATAATAAAAACTGTCATATTAAAAGTCACAAAACTACACGCATTTTATAAACTTACTAAACTGTAATCATTTCTACGGGAGATAGTTACACTGCATGAACGTTTTTTTCTTCTCTTTGTTCTCAATGCAAAGGCATGCAGCAACTAGTTTCCATTGCTTTCACACGGACCACCATATGGCCAACTAATGATCACAGTATTCAGGGCTAAAGTACCGTAATATAAATATACAGCGGTGCAAAGCAAAAGCTGACAATTTTCCTTTTAATTTCTGATTTAGGTCTTAGAGGCTGATCTAAATTGAAATTTTGCTAACTAATTTTCTGCGCAAGGAGCTACATAATTCAAATGCATGGTACATGTGATGTAGATAGATACTCGGACAATTTCTTTAAACATTCCTAAGTTTCTCCAACAACTGTAGGTTTAGTCTTGAAAACAACAGAATAGTAAGGAAAACTGAAGATCTGAAACGTAAGTGCGCCCCATGTTGACTTAAGATGTAACAAATGCCAAGGTCATGTGAAAGTGACCGGGTCTAAGTAAATGATAGATGCTTTTAAAGTGTACCAATGTGAACAATACTTTCCTTTCACATATGTGGGGAAAAAGCTTTTTGTAGAAAATTCTTACTAAATATACAAAGTAAATATATTCGTTGAACATACAAAAAGGAGGTATTTGTAGAATTAATTTTAAAATATGAGAAATTGAACATTAGAAAGTGTTGCATTTATTGCATGTCAATTTTTGGTAAGGAAAGGACCAAGAAAAGGAATCAAATGCCATAAATCTTAAATCATCCGTGTTGAGACAGCTTCTTGGATATTCTGTAACCGGTGTATAACTAATCTATTGATGTGCAAGTCAGATTTACGTCAGAAGCGAGACTTCTTTATGCTGTGGTTTTCTTGAAAGTAGAAAATCACAATATGAAAGTGAAACTATAATATGTGAAAAATCACAATATGTACCTCTCCCGCCTATTAGTAGTCTAAAGTAATTTTGCAGTGTGCACTGGGATTCTTTAGAAGTGTAACTAGTTTATGAGAAAACTTTTGCTCCTGTCCCTGTATATTCATTTTCTTCAAGATCACTGCTCAATCAGTTAATGCTGTTATTAACAAGATTTCATTTACATCAACCTTGACAGAAGATACAATTCCAACGTTCATTTGGAGACGAAAAATGAGGTAAAAACAAGCAAATATCCAAGTTCCGACTCTAAATCAAAAGGTAGTAAGCAACTATTGTTAAGGTATAACGAAAATACCCGAAAGGATCATTTATTTGTCTCATTCCATGAACGTATAAAAAAGCATTGGAGCCTCACTTCACACTATAAAGTGTAGTTAGATTTAAAAAAATAAACACTTGGGGTGGGAGGAAAGGGGAATCAGCACAAAAGTGTTTAAAGCTGAAAAATATATTTTATACTACCTCAACATACAAGTTTCGAATATTCATAGCGTGCAAACAATCTCAACTTACCAGATCCATAATACTTGTCAGGGAAGCAATAGTGTCTTCACTTTGTTTCTTCAATCCTTTCATTTGAAGAGAAAGTGCTCTATGTACTCTGCGACGAATCTTGCTGGACAATTTTCCAACAACTTCAACTGTATGAGTCATCTGATCTGTATCAGGAGAATCTTGCTCCGCTGGAACATCTATAAATGGATAAACCTCAGATGTAGTTTTTTTTTAATGTACAGTAAAAATATACCATTCACTAAGATACACTGACTTCTTTAACTGAGCGTAACTTATGGAAGAGCGACATATCTGGTAGCCTCAAAGGTAAACTGGTGACTAACAAAGCCCTGGAAAATCTTCAGTCCAGATAGTTGGCATGAGCAAGCTTCAATTTCGGTACTGCTCCGTACGCAATGATCTAAACCTGTATCTACCGATGAAACTACGCGAACAGTTTTGCAATGAATTGACATGGAACTGCAGTCAAACTACATTTTCGTACTTTGCGAAAATATTACGAAAAAGTGATCAAATTATACAGAAATTTCTAAACTGGACAAATTGCTCTTTACATAGTTTTTACTACTACTACATGAGGCGAAATTGTGGCCAAAACGTCACACTATTATTGCATGAAGTGAATAGGGAATAAATAATTCGTGAAAAACCGCGCATACTTCAGTTTTACAATCAGTGAGTATTAAGTGGCTCCTTAATGTCTGAAATTGAAACTAGTTTCTGATCACTTAATTCGCGAACCAGGTCACTGAAGTTCGTGTCTACTAGTATGATGATTAAAAAAAAAATCTACAATAATTCAAAAAACACTAAAATCCTACGTTAAGTTATACAGAGAAGAAGTTTGCATTTATAAATCGCTACGTATTTTTTCGGTTTTTTTTTTTTTTGCCTCGCCACTAGATGACAGATCTAGAGCTAATTTTCGTAAACATCCTGATAAATTCAAGTTCTTTGTTTGTTCGTACTGCCATAGTTCAGTTAACAGCAAATGCTGAACTAATCACAGACAAGAAAATAAGCTACTGAGCTCTGACATCTACCAGTGAGGAAAGAAACTACTTCAAAGCCAAAGAAATGCGTACTTATTTGTGAATGGAGGCTACTTCACTATGGTTCTCTGGTTATACCCACTTACATTATCGGAGGGACAGGATGGATAGTTAATCACAAACTCGAATCAGCTTTTCAAAATGGTCTACTAATGAGTAAATCATAGTAAAGGTTAGTTTTGCAAACAATTTCCCAGGCAATAATCGTCCTCTCTGGACCGAAGTGATATTACAAACTGAGCGAAAGCCCACATTTATTTTAGGTAACTAGCTACTCTACTTAAGCATTTACTTAAAGAGCTGACAAGAAATATCTTAAATTGAGGTGCTCACTAAAACATGCACCATCTTCTCACTATTTTACGTCGCAGGCACTGAATCTTAATACTCACGATGCCAATCCAACAAACAATCCGTCTAGTATGTTCAACAAAACTCCTAAAATTTAGTGCATACAACCTGCTCTATATTGAGCAAAAAAATTTAATTTTCCTTTAGTTCAGGAAACTTCCCGGATCTGATAATTATATCAACTGTTTATTTTGAGAAGTCACGAGGTTTATTCATTTAAAATTGAAGTAAATGTTTGAATATCAAGAACATACCAGATCCCTGTTTTTACAATCTGAAGCATCTATTGAAAACAAGTTACTTAAATCATCTGTTTTCATATTTACTTACATCACTCAAAACTGCACTTTCGATTAAAAGGGAACTTTCAAAGTTTTAGTCTCATACACACTGTCCAAACCAGATTCAAATAAACATGGTAAACGTTTGTCGGATCGGGATACGCTTAGCTGCACTGACGTGTAAGAAAGTGAGCAAGTCTCAACAAATGTGACAACGGTGTATTTCGTGAAAATAACTGCAGTTTTCAGTCGAACGCACAGGTGTAAATTTTCCCAAAAAGCACGTACGTCACCTGCAATTATTTTCTTAACTTCATTAATGAGCCACAGACAGCTATGTGATAAGGTAGTCACAGGTAAGAGGAATGACAGTCACTTATAATGCAATACAACTATCAATCGACTGAACTCTCTATGGAGAAAGGACATAACAGAGGAGTTACAGCTGCACTGCCTACACGAACACAAAAGTATACATAAGTTTGCACTGGTGTATTAGCGTATCCCAGTTAAACGAATCTTTGGTAGCTGAATTATGGAAACATTAAGGCAGATGCATGACCCATAATATACCAACGTTCACGTAAATCAATTCAATTTACATGTTCTTGCTTTGTGGGAGCAGGGTCAGGTAAAATCTGCTTTTAAAAGTCACAGCTGGCAGCTACGTAACAAGTACGTTCCATTTGAAGGTATTACTGAAACCATATTTCTGGCTTTTATAGTTACTTAAGGCTAGGGGACATCACGTGTGACTGATGACTTCTCTCGGCGACGCTCTTCTGCAGAAAATTAGGAAAGTAGCCACGGCTTCTAGACATCCCGGTAATTGCCTGTTGAACTAAGAGAAACTAGGAAACTATCAGGATCACCAGCGTGAGCGAGATTAACCCACGCCGCGTCCACAGTGGAAGGAACCGCACCCAATAAGCACGGGCATTAGAAGGTATTAAACGTTGAGTTTGTATTGCGATAAGGAAAATTTCTACTTGCTCGCTGTTTTAAATTCACGTTTCTGAGATAAACGTCAAGTTTACATATTTTTTATTAATTGTTCATACATTGACCTGAACAATTCATGAGGTTCGATTTCACCTAGTTAATGAATTAGTCATTTTTCGATCCTGGCTCTAACATGCGAATTCACTTTAGAAAGAAATCTTTGAATAAAATACAAGAAAGATTACCTGGTTTTTCTTCAGCTGCCTCGTCTTTAGTAGCTGGAAGGTAGTAATCAAGGTACTGATTAGCCAGATCAGCACCTAAATCCAAGGTGCTAACAGCTATCTTTCCATACTCTGTGGACAATAGTTCGTTAGCTTTGTTCCAACTGTAATCTCGAACAGCAACCACCTTCTCTGTCCCTAGCTGTGTAAGTCGTTTGATGGTGGGTTCAAGAGTAGATTTAGCAACATCGTAAATCTAAAAGAATTAAAAAATCTTGCTACAAAGGTAATAAAGACAAATACTTGGCATATTTATCAATTTAGTTACTGAAACAAACATCTCGTAATTGTGAGTTCTTCAGTTGATACGACGATATCATTTTAGAAAATGAAAAATTAAGCAAAGGAACACTTATCCTCAGTTTACAATAGACTTGTAGCTGCCTACCTATATAAACTACCAAACAAATATTTCACCACTCGACAATTCGTTTACTATAACAAAATCATTACTGCCACATGAATTGTTTTCCCACACCTACAAATTGTATCTCAACTAGTTTTAAGGAACTCAAAACGTGAAAAGTGTATTAATATGGACACTGACGACGCTGTACAAATTTAAATCTTAATAGGACTATTTAAAAACAAGGGGCGATACAGCATCGCCTTAATTCATAACAGAACCTCCCGTTAAATACAAAGACTATCAGTACTAGAACAACATCTGGTTTGGAAAAGTATTAAAATCAGAGATAAAGACCACAGAAGGACCTCTAAAATCGTCAACGTTTCGTTATCTCTATCTTATCGGCGTTTAAAAATTGGTCACTCCAGTCTAATTCGAGCTTTACAATACTTTCTATTTGTAATTGTATACACGGGAATCTTTTCCCCAAACAACTGCAAATGTTTATCTTCGCACGTCGTGGCTACGAAACACGCCCCCAAATCAGACTGCGGCAGATGAGAAAAAATTGAAACTCCAGGTCACTACTAAGGTTACCTCGGGAAAAGACTAAAAATTAACAAAATGGTCCGAGCAACTACACCTTGATTTCACGTGGAATGACCTCATACTAATCTTTCTACGAAACAATCATGTGCTGTGGGCTACATAAGGATGTATATCAGCTCTCACAATCGGTGCACCAAGTTATATGTAAAAAAAAGAAAAGAAAACATCGTCCGCCAATCTTTCTCTATACATATCTTATACTACAATGGGAACTTCTACAAACTCAAAACTTATCAAAACCGAAGCATCCTTCAGAAATTATGCCCACACAACGAACAAACACCGATCAAATTGAGAACCGAACCTCATTATTTTGCCTAACAATGCATTGATGTTGAATCAATTCCAAACTGCTTCATCCAGACATTTTCTGAATCTCTCCCAAAATTGAATATCGGATACTAGTCTTAACAACAAAAGTATATGTTGCAGACATTATTTTAGGATAATCGATGAAAATTCAAAAAGATGGAGTAAATCAAAGTAGCGACCTTAATAAACAGAAATCTGAACACTGAAGTTCAAGGAATGTTTGGTATGCTAGAGAACAAAATAAATACATATATCTTGCATAGTTTTTCTTGCTCAAACAACCTAAAATAATCTTACATACACTTCAATATCTGAAGGACAACCACTACAAAATGGTTTAAAAAGAAGCCATTAATGAAAATTAACGAAACTGAAAACCAATAGTTTCAAAGAAATACCAAGATTCCAAAATTTGTAGAGAAATGTCCACATTTATTTCGGATTCATACATTAAAAAATTAATACGCTAAATGAATCCCTACCTCTTGGGGTTGCTGCTTAACAAGTGGAACCTTCTCTTCAACAGCAACAATTCCTTTGCACAATGCTCCATCCACTGCACGAATCGGCTGCTCGAATTTATTCGCGATCGGGGCAGCCTGCTGTAAGGCCTTCTCTAAAGTTGATTCGGCGGTGCTCAAAGTCCAGCCGACTACTTTATTGGATTCCTGTATTGAAAGAAGGAAAATTAAGTTTCTATTGCACTAAAGTATTAATACAAATGTGTTATCCATGCTTAGTGACAAGAAAACCAATCAAAATTCCTTGAAATTCTACTAACCAAACCAACAACTATGACATTTTTTGTTTAACAATACTCAAATAGTATGTCTCGAAAAATACTAATGCGTAGGTTCGCTTTTGGCCAACAAACATTTACAGACACTGTTGAATTCAGAAAAAAATTAATAGAACCTAGAGTAAAAAGTTGAAATATGGTGGTAGCCCCCTAACCAACCACATTCAATGAGTGGTAATAAAAATTGACCTCAAGCGTTAAGTGAAACACGATCAAAGTTACACTACGGATATTTTGGCTACAAAAATCTGTATAATAGTTACACCTAATGAACATAAAATTTTGCTATAACCTATTACCTTATAAAAACAAGGTTCAATATTAGCCTCTAAATAGTTTTTTCAATCCAAAGTTTGCTAATGCTTTCGAAACTAATAGTTTCATAATCAGGCCGAACATAGATGTAAGAAAAGTTTCTGAGATAAAAATCATACCCCCCACCCACACATATATATACACACAAGAGTGATTTCACTAATGCGAAACAAAAATGAGGTAACTTGTGGAAAGAGTATATTGGCAAAGGAGGTTTGTCTGTGCACCTTAATGAACACGAAAGGGATGCTAATTCAAGTAACACGGGAATGAACCAACTGGGAGGTGGAAATGTAGAACAGAATGCATATAGTTTGGGAAGGTTCAGCGAGCTGTATACGAAATTGAAAGTAATTTGTGCAAAATAAATACAGATTGAGAAAAAAAAAAAAATGTATGCGTGGAAAAGGACGAAAGCAAGAGTAATGGTTGCTGTACTGGCCGTGTGGTAAAAGGCAGCAGACTTCGGACCGTGGGGTTTTGGGTCGTCGACTCCCATTTATTTATTTATTATCTTTTTGTTGATTGAAACAGTTTTGTATACCAGGTGATAGCCGTTAACCAACGAATAGCATGTTTGGGAAACAAGTTTCGTACTGTCGTCAGACAGACAGCTGATCATGTGCAAGGGAGTTCGACTGATCGTTACTAGTGTCGTGTGTTCCCATATGTGCTTCGCTGAACGCAGAACAAGTGCGACAAGTGGGCTTCTGATTTCACGTATGGAATGTGGTATACGCTCATTTTCGCCTGCAAATGTGGTAGCATTACAGTGCAAGCGATTTGGTGTGTGTCGTCTGCAAGCAGATGTTAAAAGAATAGCATAGCATATATGGGTATTACGGCCCACGCCAAAGGCGAACTAAATGAAGATGAGGTCATGACATACGATAGTGACTATGAATGCGCATCCTCGCCGGATGTAAACGACCCACATTATATTTCAGGTCATATTCAGCAACCGTAAATTAGTTTATGCCAAGAAGGTGCTTCAAGCTGTCGCATTCTATCGATCTAGCCAAGGACAGACGGCTGTCGTTCATGCACACCCAATTTCGATTTATTAAAACAAAAGGACGTAACACGTTTACGCGAATTTGAACAGAACGGACAGTCTACAAAAAAATTCCCTTGCTCTGTATAGAGCAAAACCTAGCCTAAAATCTGAACGTTTCTAAAATAGGGTACTCTAGCCAACGTGTGTGTTACTTCTTCCCCCTTCCTGAAAATGCATAAATCGAACACTGATTATTCCCCGATGACCCCAAATAGAAGTACGAAACTCCAAATATAACAAAAACCTTCTGAATTAACGTACCTTGACTTTTCCATATAGATCTGTTGTTTGATTCCATGCAAATTCAACAACAGGTAGCTTGGATATCATACCCACGCATTCCAAACTCGGAATTTCCATTTTCGTTACTTCAGGCATTTTACAATGTTCAAACCTGTAAAAGAAAAATGTAATCAAAATCTTTCAACATGTGTAGCTTTGAAACTATTCTATGCAATACTGTATGTAGGGCGACCGTACCAATGGTTGACCAAATAAGGAAAATTTCAAGTGTAAACAACAAGAACTGACGCTTAGATCACAGAAAAATAGTTTATTTTTCTACGAAACGAAGCCTGAGACAGTGCAGAATAAGTCAAAAAAAAAAGCAGCTCGCATTTGTTTCATTTGACAACAGACATATTCCTGAAAATGTAGTTACACCAGTAGTTGACCAGCTATAGTAACCAATTGTGAACTACGATCGTTCCAACGTCGATCATTCTTTCCATTTAGTGTAGATTGTTCCTTGAATAACGAAGGAAGAAAATTATTTCACTGTACCTTCTAGTAGATATGCACGGATCTTCGATTGGGGGACAATGCATTTCCTGATTGCACAGCGTTTGAAGACCACTATTAAACGTACTTTGTTTACTACTGTATCCAATATAAACTGTTATTACAGTTTGTTTCCCTTATTGGTCAACCACTGGCGCCAGATGCATTATTGGTACGGGCACCCTATAAGACATGTTAATTTCAAGCCAAAAGGTCTTAAAAAAATAAACAACAAATTGGTAGCCAAGTGCAAGCAGCAGAAACTAGCCACACGCATCTGCGTCAATATATGGGACCACATGAAGCCACAAACAAAACAGTCACTGCATTCGAATAACACGCTCTTGGGGAATTTTGAAACAACCTCTACCAAGGTTGATTAATTTAAATAAAAAATATAAATTAAAAAAAAAATTGTAATAAAGTGCAGTAATTTTAATCATTCTGTGGTTTGAATCATATGAAAACTGAAATTCGCCTTTTTAGTCCTTATGTGATGACAGGCTCATGATTTAAATCAAAACCGGTGATCGACCAAGAAGTAACTTTTATTTGACTAGTTAATTTCGTATTACACGGGAAATTTTAGGGGAGAACTTAGGAACCTAATGCACATTATAAGTTTACAGTTTGTATTACAAATTCTGTATGTTTATTTACATATCAAAACGTACACAGAAAACAAAATTCTGTTTTGTCTACAAAACAAAAATTGTCGTTTCGTAACATTACCTACTTTGTATATTTATCAAATTATTTGATTTCTTCACAAATTCCTCCAAAGCAATTTGTACTCAGTGAGTATAAAAAACTTTGGTAAACTATTTTTATATGGGCCAGTCTAGTAACTTTGGTCCGTCAAGATTCGCCCTCTAGCTGTTAAAATCCACACTCATGCCGTGACTCTAACCCGGGACCTTTCGAGCCGTAGACCGCTTGGCCGGCTCAATGGGAGTATAAACCTGTGTGTATGCTAAAGAATGGAAATGCAACGCTGCGAATCTACTATTAATTTGACTATTATATAGCTCTCACTGAATTGAATTTTATCTAAGGCCTTTAGGCAACTTTGGATTAGATCGAATTGATGATAGGAGAATTGGCGGAATGGAGAAAACTAGAGAACTCAGAAAACCCGCACACACGGTTTTTGTTTACAAGGTCCACATGACAAGCCGCGATCGAATCGGGGTTCACGGACCAGAGGTGTGCACTTTACCACTGAGCCATAGCGGCTCCAAAATAGCTCTCATACTTTCTGGAATATTGTCATAGGGTGTTCTCAAATTGATAGGACAGTTTTGAGGGCTGAAAACTATGTCAAATGAATTAAAATTTATCTTAACTAATCTTAGAATATCTCGTTAGGAAGATGTGGACTGGAGAAAAGAGCCAATTGCGATTATAAAAATTTGCAATTGTTTCTTAGCAAGACAGAAGTCATTTTAGAGAGAAAAAGCTGATGTGTAGAAACATTGTAAATTGTTTCTTTTTCGAACTTTAATACGGTGTGAACCACTTCATTTACCGTGTATCGACGAAAGTAACTTAGAAGTTCCTACATGTTAACCCTTTTGTCCAATTTTCTTTAAGTCAGTAACGCCATATCTTCCTTTTCAAAATTACCAGTTATTGTAATTGCCTATTCTTCCATGGCTATCTTCCGTAGCGAGCACCACATATTTGTGAATTTCACTTTAGTTTTACTGGTTAATATACTTAAAAAGGAAAAACTTAGTAGCTTTTTCTGTGCCGCAAGTTATTTAAATAAAAAATTTGATTTAAATAAAAATACACAAATTATTAAAAAAAAAAGTTCTTTTTGATCCCTGATCTACATAGTGTTTAAAGAATACATGGCAATATTTCAGAATGAATTCGCACAAGGATGAAAACTAACTATATACCTTTAGTTTTACCCCCTCCAAAAAAAGCATAGTTTCGGAAGCCGAGAAAATTTTAAGCAATGTTTATGACCGTAATGAGTTTCCCACGAAAGCATTTCATTGTGGCTGACGATACAATAGACAAATGCAACTGCAATGAAATTTTACTCAATGCATTCTTTGGGAACAACGAACTTCCATTGTAATTTCTATATTTAACAAGGCTTACGTCATTATTTGTTAAATATTCCTTAATTTGTAACGATCCATCGCCTAATTTGGGCGCATTTCGCTCAGATGAGTGACAATGTTTATCATCACAGTAAGGAAAATTCGGTAAGTACTGAAATATTGCCGTGTATATCTGAAAACCGACGTTTCCGCAGGCTATAGCCAGACATGAATAGCATAAAATGCAACTAAAAAAATTAAAATGCTATCTTACGTAATACTGACCCTTTGCTAAACAAGTTCTAACTTTCTGTAAACATCTTAGTTGGCAAAAATCAAATAACTCAAATGGCCCTGTGTAAACACATTAAAAAAAAAATGTGAGCAATTTTAAATTTTCCTGTTCACTTTAGTTTCTAGTTTTTTTATTTTTCTCCTTTCGCAGTGCAAATAGTTCCAGCTTCGCTGCTTTTCCCGTGATTATCTCCCCCTTTTTTCTCTCAAAAGGTAAAATTTAGCATTTCATCATTTTACATTTCCAATAGGTATTTTCTGTGTTACAGTAGTTAACTTTTGCTTTTCTGGCTCACTTCTGAAGAACTTAACCCTAGCCTGTATAAAGGCTGAAACTCAGCATAAGATTTGAGTAGTTATCAAATGCCTCCATAGTAAGATTCCCCTTCGGTCTTATCTTGCTATTTGGAAAACTGCCTTAATTTGGCATTTTATGTCTCGCTCACAAAAACTCACTATGAGGCATGCACCGGATGGTATAAAAATATACAAAATGAAAGCATACCTATAAATGAAAGCTGCCCGAAACTTAACATTTCTAGATTGCTCTTTCCGGATTACTTCCTCCTGTGAATTTAGTATTTGGACTAGGGGCTAGCCTATAGTAGACCTCTGTCAGGAAATTAAGATAAACAGTGATATAAATGTACCGGGGATACAATGGGTTCAGGACGAAAATTAAATTTTCGGTGCTTAAACAAAAAAAGAAAGACATATCCCCCCATACTATTTTCTTTTTACATGAGAAGCCACTATTATGTAAGGACCTACTTTGTAAGGTTTCATAGCAAAGGGTTGTCATCTAACTTTGCAGTGCAAGTTTAATGCAGCAAAGAAACAAAACAAAAAAACACTCTCCTCTTCGCCTATTTAGTCAGACACTGTAGATTGATTCCATTCCTCATTGCGTATGATGTATTCTAAAGGCCCGACTGAGGGAATATGCACATACTGGTCAGCAGACTGAAAATTTAAAATTAAAGAACTATACGATAAAAATACAACGTTTTGATGTTCCTACCCCAATCAAATCAGATTCTGCTGCATACCCCGAAATTGTTATAAATACCGTAGTATGTCACGGTGCTATCACGTATTAAGACAACCCTGAACTAATACCACTTTCTGGAAAGTTAAAAATACAAACTAACATGAAATGTGAACTTCATTTTTGATACTTTCCAAGACGTACTACCCTAATGAAATTTGTTGATTTCGATTAATGGTTGCTAACTTACACAAATTATTTGCCAACCAGTTTCGGGAAGTTTCTGGAATACGTGACTTCAAACAGGTTTATTCACATTAGTACACGCTCACTTAGTTTCACTATATTCTGTACATCCATACAAATGTGAATTCCTTATTTGATATCGATAGACCAACAGGCATAAAAAAAAAATCTTCAAATACCACTTTTAATCCAACATTATCAGTTTCTAGAAATGCACAGAAATGTTTGCCTACTTTTGTTCATGGAATTTCCGTCAACTATGTCTATGTCAACTATTTAAAAAGTAAATTTTCAAGTTTTAATGTTATGAAGAAATAAGTAACAATTACAGTGGCAACTACTTCAAATGCAGAAGTTTCTTACCTTTAATTTTTCCTTTCAATAAAACACAATGAATTTCTTCAAACACTATCCAACAACTACCGAACGAAACTTAACTGCTGAATCTAACTCAATCCTCGGTTTTGTAGCAGACACACAAGTGGTAAAATGATCATGTGCCGAAGAGATTACGTCACAGCCAATCAGGAGGATTAATTCCCTGTTGCGTCAACTTTTAACTGCAAGAGCATACGTGTACACAGGGTTGCCGGCTATGATAAGTTATCAAGTGAACAAAGTAACATAGATACTGCTCACAGTGGCGATAAGTTAATTCTTCGTAATTCTTACTCCTATAGAATAGAACAGGATTTACCTTTATCAAGTAGGTGAAATTCCACGGAAGTCTGTTCTTCCACTTAACCCTTGTCATGCACAAGACCAAAGTACAAATTTGAAAAAAAAAAAAAAAAAAAATTGGACATTCGTCGCGGACTTCGGATCGTCAATGTGTATGCCCGTGGGTTCAGTGATTCAGCCAGGATTTTCAGTTTTTTGGGGGGTAAAGTAAAAATGGGAGGGTGTGAGTGAAGTTTTGCACTGTTTCTATCGATTTTTAGCGCAAAACTGTAAAAGTTGGTGGGGGGGCGTTGTCGAGAATTTAGTGGCTCTGGCGGAATCACTGTGGGTTCGAACCCCGCGGTTGACTATCCTGACTGAGGGTAGGTTACCAACTTGAAAGTGTCAAATGCAGGACAAAACTTTGAAAAGAAAAACCGAACGTTTTGATAAAAGGCAGGATATACGTATATATATATTTTTACCTTGGCAGAATCACAATCGTTATGTACCTTTTCATGTAGTGGTGAAAGTTTTTGAGAGGTTAAAGACAAAAATAATACATGCTGATGTTCTAGGTCTTACCAATTTCTTGTAATTTTTGCAATTTCGCGAATGGATACAAAATTACGATATCGAGTACGATATACCGACAGTACTACCAAGTACCAACCAACCACCCTAATAATTAACAAATAGCGAAAAATTACTGTTCATGGCCATCAATTTTACCGTAAATAACACAAACAATGCAAATTTAGGTGTAGTAATGTCTTGCTCATTTTATTTTTAAAATCCCTGACTTTATCAAGAAAAAGTTAAAATGCTGGCCTGATATTTCTGGAAAGGTTAAAAAGCCGGACATGTAAGGTAAAAACCGGACGGTTGGCAACCCTAACTAAGTGTGTCCAGTTTTTTGTTTTACCAGGTGAATGCCGGGAAGGTACCTTAAAGAAGATCCTAGTGTGGATAGAAACAGAATCAGCATCCGATTTGTAGCGGGGGATGATTGGAATTTCCTGCTATCTGCAAAATTCTCCCGTGGCTCTGTTTACAGATATATACTTCTAGCCTGGGATATGGACTATCCCAAAATACCGTATAATACATGTCTTACTAATTCTTCCTTCTCTCTGGAAATTGTACAAATCGAACACTGAATAGAATACCTGATGCGAAACGTTTAAACTTAAAATCGGGTTTAATATCGACCGTATATATGAATTTGAATTTAGAAAAGACCTTCAGACAACTTTGGCTCAGGCCGGATGCATCATGGTGGGATGAATTGGTGGAATGAAGAAAGTGGGAACTGGAAAACCCCAAGAAAACTGGAGAAAACGCACGCACACGGTATTTGTCCACCACAAAGCTCACATGGCATGAGCAGGGATCAATCCTACGATCTCTAGCACCAGAAGTGAGCGCTCTACCATTGAGCCACCGCGGCCCAAACCGTATTATTGATATGCTGCCACTGTTGCCAACAACAGATCTGAAGAACGCGAAAAAGGCGCTAGAACGCGCTAAATAATTTATTGCATTCGCTAGACATACATATAGGGGATCCACAGTCTAGTGGTTAGAGCGTTGGACTTGTGTCCGCGTGGTCCTGTATTCAATTCCCTGCTGAAGCACCCCACTTTTCGGCGTGAGTTAAACTGGGGAGACACTTGAATAAAGACGTGACGACCACTTATTCTAGAAAGCCCCTGATACGCCTGTTCATGGTCAAGGTGACACGCAGTGCTGACCGCACGCAGTACCACCAACCGCGGAAAAATGCGTTGGGGTAGTCTCAGGGCCTTTTGGTCTGTAACGGGCAGGTTATTATTATTATACATACAGCGTCCGAAAAATAACACCAACAAAACTATCTCACGAGATTCCAAACATGAAAATAAGAAAAAAAGACAGGCCATTGAGAGCACAAAAATAATTCGTTTAGGCTGGTGAAAGCATGGGAAAAAGGAACTCTAGAACTTTTTTATCGACACCAATAACAGATCTTTCGCGGCATTGTATCCTCAAAGACCTCAAAGTTCTAACCTACTCTATCCAAAAATGCATATTCCAAATCTGAGAAGTGACTGAGCAAGACATTACGCAAAGGAAATAGGGGATTCCCATAAATTCTCTGGAGTGAAAGGTGGTCTCTGTAAACAAGGGTTTCTCAACATGGGGGCCATGGGCTGTGTGCAAGGGGGCCGCAACCCGCAAGAGTTGAAAAGATAAATTTAACTACGGTTTTGTAGATTAAAACTAATAATTTCGGAGAAAGTATTTTATTTTGCTTACTGTTTTGATAATTACTAAAAATAATGCAATTTGTTCAATAGTTTTTGGATCATGTAATTAAGATATTTATTACCAAATACAGCAAATTAAATGTCATGTTTTCAAATATCATGTTTTTGTGGGTCGCATGATCGTAGAGATTGTAATAGGGGGTAGCAGGCTCGCAGAGATGGTAAAAAAGTTCGCAGCATCAAAAAGGTTGAGAAACGCTGCTGTATTATGAAAATGCGTTAAATTTGACGCTAGGCGCTAGCAGGAAAAAAAGCGTTGAAATATTATTAAAAGCGCTAGTACTAGCGACAAAAGCGCTGAATTGGTATCGCTGCGTGCATGTACACTGTAACTGTATTTTTGATTTGATTTATTTTCATTCTGATGACCAGATTCCATGCACAAGCATTCTGGTATAGAATACGTCATTACAGATACATGTAATACAGATTGCACACACACACAGACACGTCAATAGATACATATAACATATAAGAATTACTATTACAATGAATGTACTAGTAATGTACCGGTACACAAGGTGAATCTGAAGATTTCTTACTTAACGCTAGCAACTCTGATTATTTTCCTCGAAATGACTGGCAATTCTGATCACAAGTTCTAGTATCATGTCACGGGAGAAGCATTTCACCCCGCCTTGTCTACTTGTTTTGCAGTGTAAGTGTAAAGTTTCAAATTTAACCGTAAAAGCAGGAAACCAAACAGAACTGTTTTCGTGGCATTGATTTGATTCCTTACATACGTCACGAATGACTAAAACGAATATTTAACTGTGAGAAACTCAATGACTTGCTTTTATAAAATCAAGAACACTCGGAGAATCTTGTATTTCATCATTGGTCAGCAACGTCAACGTGTATTTATCTTGGGTCAACAATTGTAGGAACTGTTTCATTGAGTGGGGTGGGCTATTAAAAATTAAATGTACACAAGAGTCTCGCATTTGAATTTGAATTTGAATTTAATTTTAAAGGCCTTTAGACAACTCAGGCTCAGGCCAGATGGGGGAATGATTGGTAGAATGAAGAAAGTGGAAAAAACGGGAGAACCCCAAGAAAACACACGCACACGGTGTTTGTCTACAACATAGCCCACACATGACACGAGCAGGATTTAAACCGACGAACCCAAGCGCCAGAGGTGAGCGTTCTAACGATTGGGCCACCACGGTCCTCAAGAGTCTCGAATAACCGAACTTCCGGATTAACCGTTTCGCGACGTGTAAAAAATGAAATTATGACTTTTGCAGTTTACAGATGAAACATTTGATTGATACGAAAGAATGGAACGAATTATTTGAAAAATACTTTCATGTTCTGTAAATGTACGTACAGTACAGGTTTACTTATACTATAACTATAGTAGTAGATCTATGTTTTAAAAAATGTTTAGTTTACTTTAAAACAATTTCTTTTAGTTCATGAAGCCAAGATGCCATCTTGAGTTCTTTTAAGCAAATTTCAAAAACGAAATAATACTTTGAAGTTTCGTCTTTTTCTTTATTTATCTCCATAGAAATGGTTTTTATTTTAGATAGAAGATAGTTTACGTAGCTTTCGTTAATAAAAATCTACTGAGAATCTTTCTTTAGCTTAAAACACTGGAGAATTGTAAAGTTCCCACATAGCACATTATGTATAATAGATATCTGAAGCAGGTATAGAGAGCTACATAACGTCTAAGGTCTAAGTTTGACAACTATTATACGTCTAATAGATAATAAAGATTGATATCTGCAACTTGTCGATCGGTGAATAGCTAATATACATCTATTAAACATTCGTACAATACCTACGCTATGCGTTTGTCTTTTGTTCTCTTAAGTCTAACGAAATGCGCTTGTTCTTTGTTTGTCTGACTCAGCTCCAACGGTATGGCGGCAGGCGCCCTACGAAGTTGTCTAGTGAAATATTATAATGAAAGTGTGAGCATATTGGCTAGAAAAGCAATAACAAATACAGGAATGATCTTGCAAAGACAGTATTCAATCAGGTGAGCATTTATAACATTATTTTCCTATGTTTTATGAGTATGTGTGGTTAAGTTTTCGCCAACCTTGAGAAAATCAGAAGTAACAAATCCTAAAATAAAAAAGTGGAAAACAGAATTTAAGCACTGTAATTAATAGTTGTACTCTGGATATGGTATATTTCAGTAGCCAAACACACTTATACACTGTGTATAACGTGCGTGATGTTGTATGCATTATTATATCTGTCACATGGAGTAGATACTTGGAAATCAGTGTGGAATGGTGTAGAGAACTGGCCCATCCTATGGTATTAGGTTATGTTGCAGATAGTACAGACTAGCTTATTAGTTGTAAATAATGGTATTAAATTGCTCTTGTACACGAGGAAAAAAAAATACTAAGTTCACTCTGAGCAGCCTGCCATACTATATCGGGATGGTATCTTCAAACTAGGCCTAGCTGGCTTCGTTCCCTCATTTTTTTACCTATGCTATCCTGTCCGTGACAAATATGACTAAAGGCCATAAATAAAATTTAAATTTAAAAAGGAGGGCGGGGAGAAGGAAAACATTTTTCTAATAGCAACTCATTTATAAAAAAAAAATATTATTTTTATTCAGTGTGGTATTTCTACGAACTGCTTGCTGTACACAACTACACACACATTTGGATAGAAGCAAAGCTTTGTGTATGTTTTTTTTTTTCAAATCAAGGTCATTGAAACAAACTCATGTGTTGAATGAGAAATATACGTGCGAGACAGTTTATTTTGAGCGAGCGCTTTATCAATGCAGTTTATGTGGCAGGATTTGAGACTTTCGTGTGTGCGCGGGGGGAAAGGAGTTGAATTTGATTTATTTATGATCTTTAGGCATCTCGTGCTGAGGTCCAGACAGGGTGGGGGAGAGGATGTTGGAATATAGTCAACCATGTTCCTAGTTCTCACAAATTATGTTGTGTTCTTTCTGAAGTTATTCTAAGCATTGTGACAGACTTCTAATATATTTTAATCAAATGATTTCTGTTCTTGTGTGCACTTCGTATACAGTTTCAATTATTTCACTTTTGAATACTTCTGTATTTTTGTACGTTCACTCCTTTTATGGCAAGGAACTTTTTCAATGTATATAGAAACGCGACAGATTTACTGTTGTCAGTTGCTCGATTGGTTAAGGAAAAGGTTATCACAAAAAATGCTCGGGTTTTATTCCCGCAAACGCGAAATTTTGTCTTCTTTCGTAGGCGACGGAAAGCACCTACTGAAACCATTAATTCAAGTTAACATGTGTACAAAATTTATTCATACTGTGATAAATGAAAAAGTATAGAATTGATATAAAGATACCTTTTTAAAAGTGTACAAGAAGTGCACGTTTTTACAATGTACAGTATATGCACAATACATTTTTGGGAAAGGACATCTGTACCATGAATATTTTG
>JAGDQP010003309.1:0-67141 GCA_022664845.1 Lepisma saccharinum
TTACGAAGCTGGATACGAAATAAAACGGAAAACTTCGTGGACAATGTTAAAATTATACAATTTCTAATTTAAAACATATAGATTTAACTTGAGAAAACAAACAATATATATATATATAGAATGCAGAGACTCACTAAAAACTCAAAGTGTCAAGTGCAAGCTTGTGCGTTTAATACAATGTGAAAACACACTGTGACAATGCGAGGCGGTAGTGGACCACTGAATATAACACGAGGCGAACCCAAAAATGATTGTTCACTTGAACAGTCACCTGTAAATTTTGTACAACGCGAAGCAGATATTGTAAGTTTGGAAGAATGTGTGGAGGTACAATGAGGCACAGTATAGTTTGTGCTCCCAAGATAGCCGTGTTTGCACGCGGGAGAAAAACAAACTACCGAACATGAATACATGACCAAAACTTTCCTTATGTTACCGGTGGCGGCAATTTTATTCTACAATAGATATTTCGCTGAAACGATTTAATTTATTGCTTCACCTAGATGATGATATGGTTAATAAGCTCTTCCGATATTCTTTTGCAGATCACATACGCTTCACAATGTTGTTAAAGTATGTTGATAGCCATTTCATCTTCGAGGATGATGAGGCGCCAATTCATCTGGAGTAAGAATTGTTGTGGGTGCTTCGATGGCCACAGTGATATGTTGCTATACTTGATCTTCAACTTCCCATGATTTTCATTCAAAAAGGCTTAGCGCACGTCAAGCAGACAGCCTGATTATATATGTCATAGGAAGTATAAGAACTTTGCGTGGGGTCTAAAAAAACCAAGCTACTAGTCGTTTAAAAACCTAAAAATGACCCAACAGCTGTTAGGCAGGTGGACGTAATTCATTGATCACTGAGGGTAGACAATTGTGGGTAGCTAGTGATGTGCAAAGTAAGAAAATAACAAAACAAACACTGAGTTGTAACTTTATAACTGTCCACACGAAAAATGTATGGTTAATATGTTAATTTGGTTGGTGTGTTAAATTGTCTCCGAAACAATGGGCAAATGAAATCGAAATAACTGGTAACAAAAATGTAAGAAAATTTAATTTTTGTACTTACTTACTCTATAGCTTACGGAACTAGCAATTTCATTGCTGCACTAAAAACGTCTACCGTAGGGTTCTATCCTGGGCAAGTACCCCAGGAGAATCCATGAATTATCTGTTTGCACTAAAATATATATATTTGCTTTTGAAGAAGAACCTAGCTGAGTTAAATATTGAAGAGGATATGCTATGTTATGGTGACGGTTTAATATTTCTAGTAAAAAGCTTAACACACTTTCGATTGGGGAAAAGATTTGAAGTTGAGATTATATGGTACATTTTCACTTTCTGTACTATTTTTGCTCAGTTTATATTCATAACTTGCTGTTTCAAACATGGAGTTGTTAGCTATACTAATTAAATTGAGGCTTTTGCGGAAACATCGCAAGATGAAGAAACGTTTTAGAAACTAATTAGTCTGTCAACGTGATAATGATTTAAACAAAATTGTCTACGTAGTGTAACTTAAAATGTACGTTCTTCAATGTAAGAAATTAACACATACCTACCTTGTATTTTGAAAAATGTTTCCAGATGAACACTCCTTTTCGTTTCTTTCTATGCCTACAAATATGGATTCGGGAAATTGTGCTGATTCCACAAATGTGTCAGATTTGAAACCACCATCACAAGCATTAAGGGATATTGCATCGCCTGGAATTTGATTTTCTGCGTTCAGATCGTCATTATCTTGGCGAGTCACATTTTGATTGCAAGTTAAAGGCCTTAAATCATTACTTTGAGACGTCAAATCAGGTAACACAAATTCTTCCTTCACGGAATTTTCTGCACCATGTTTATCACTTGCATATTCCTTGCGTGCATTTGAATTCAAGGAAAATGAACAACCGTTATTTTCATGTGTGTCTTCTTCCACACTGATGGATTGTAAATGGTCCTGTCCCAGTTTTTGGGGAGCCTCGAATTGACGGGAATTCTCTTCCAAGAATGCTCCTTCCTTTAATTCTGCTTTGACTTCTACAAATTCCATGTTGGTACTCACTGGCAGGCTTTGATTCGAACTCATTATATTATACGGTGAAACCTATAAAAGATTATATTATTTGTGAATTGTTCTAATTCTTTGAAGTGGTAAGTAATTATTTTATCTTTCTATACCTGTATCTGTATATAGGCATTGAGAACAGTGAAAGATTAAGTACAAACTCTAAATGTTAGTTCTTCAAAATGTACAAAAGTTAAATAAATTTCAAAATTTCATATGGTGCAAACAATAGTACAATTTTAGAACGGTTTGGAAATTAAAGTGAAAAAAAAAAATACTCTTTAAATCCGAAATCTTAATAAGAGGTTAATAAGAGGTCTAAGAAAACCACATGAATTTTCTGTTAATTTCACAGACCAAACGCATTTTAAGCATACTGATGAAGGGAAAATACTTTTTGCAGTTTAAATATCCACACGATAGCAACACTGCTATACGCTGACGAACTAGATAGCTTTAGTGAAACTTTGGTAGATATAATTTTATATGGGACATTTTTTTAACTATGGACTTCGGCACATCACGACGACGAGAGTACAATGCAGTTTAAAATCCACGAACTTGCACGTCCCAGGCATGACTCTGACCCGCAACTTCATGAACAGCAGCGCAGCGATGAGCTAGATATATATAGGGACGCACAGCGTATATCATGATTCGCAGAAACGAACTCAGATATCCTACAAAAATTTCAGACAGAAGTACGTTTGGAGGTAAAACGGAAGAATCCGTACGTGACATAAAAAATATTAGAAATGTGCAGTGTTTTAAAACAACAAACCCAGATTGTCTACCAGTAAGGAAAAAGTAAAAGGAATTCGAGTTTCTTTACAGCGTGGCCCCAAATAATAATAGTTCCTAGTTTGATTTGGAAATTAAATATGCTTCAAAACATAACTCAAATCACAAGATAGTATAACTTTATTAGCATAATTTGTTCCTTCTCATCTAAATCCGCTTACTGATAGGCCACGAAGGGTTCAGGATTTGAGTACAATGTTGTATTTTATTGTTAAATATGACAAATCTTTTAGGAGCGTTTTATTTACTGATGAGACAATGTTTTAAGTAGATGAGGTACTGACTTGCTATGACTGTTATGTGTGAGGCAAGGAAACACGGATACACTGGTGCACTTGTCCGTTATTCCCAAAATCAATGTCTCACACGACATAGAATATTTTACGAACTTACTAATACTAAATTGAGACAAACATAATTTAAAAAATCCACCGATAATAAACTTGTAAAAAGAAATCTATAAACATGTTTGTGCAAACTAACAAGTAAATAGCAAATAGAAACAAAATACAAATCATTTGAAACTCTATGCTATATACTTGAAAAAATAAACAAATGGAAAAGGAGCGACTAAGACAGGCACAAGGCTTCATATTTCTAAGCCAGAAAACCAACAAATATTAGTATAGTGTAGTTGGATATGTTGGCGAGCTCTGTTTCCTTACATGAGAAATCCGAGCACTTCGCTGTCTAGCAGATATATAATTTTATTCTATATCATAAAATTCTTAATCAGACCTAGTTTGATATGCAGGAGAGACTAATAATTTTCCGAACTGACAAATCATTTTAGAACTTTGTTACTTATACAGTCAACATTCACCAGAATTAATATTATTGTAGAAGTGTTAATTTCCAGCTGAGTTTGAACGTACATTCTTAAAACAAATTTAATGTATTTACTTTCTTCTAAATATATGTTGAAAGTATCTTTTAAAGTGAAATATGTCTTGAAATTTTGTAAATCATAGAAACCCTTTTCTCTATGTTGGTGGCGAGTTTACCCTGAAAGCATAAAGGTGAACTTTCCTACTCTAGTTACAAAAGCTCACGAGTGCTATTTTTACTGCAAAATAAATGAGAAGAGGAACGGGGCCCAACACACCTCTTGTGCTGTCTAACTCTATTAACTGGTTGGCAAAACAGATCCCTTTAAATGCCTTTTGCAGTTCCATGATATGGTGGTAACCTAAGATTCAACGGATTCAACAGACCATTACTTTCACCTGACTAATATATCAGGAATAAATTTAAAGCCGAAGCATAAGGTTACATATTCATCTCCGGAATCAGTAAATCGACCGGTACTACATGGACCAAAACTTCCAAATCAACTACGTCATAAAATATAACAAGGGCTAAAGGAAATAAAATTGTTGAATCACGAAATAAACAAACGACCCAACTTTTAAATGAGAAGATGAATCTATTGCTACCTTGTATAAACTACCTCAAATATTCGTGTCATATATGAGAAGATCTGAAAGTTGTAGCTCTCTTACTTGGATAAAAACTTGGTGATACAAATTTGTTTTGGTTTTTGTGGCAGTGGGATAACAGATATAAAAGGAACCATTGTATCACGTAGAACTCATTCCAAGACAAGAAAATGTTGTCCATCCGTGGCTCGCCAGTGCGAGAAAATATTACTGCACGTAAGCTAGGTTTAATAAAATAATTATGTGATTACGATTGGCGTTATCACATAATAGGCGTACAATTCTTTTTCTGGAGAATAAGCTTCCCAAAACTCAGTGATGCAAAAATAAAGGTAGGAATATTTACTGGACCTCAGACTAGGGAATTGATGACGGAGGCAGAATTCGAAAGTGTATTAAACGTTTAGGAAGCGGCTGCATGGTTATATTTTAAACAAGTAGGTACCAACTTTCCAGGAAACCATAGGTTAACAAATTTGAGAGCTCTTGGCAGCGAGCTAATTCACAACTACAAAGTGTATGGACATAATGTACCTCTGAAAATTTTCTTCTTGGACCTAAATTTTTCCATTAAAAAATCTTGAGGTAGTGATCGGCGAACATAAAAAGCATTTTCATCAGGGCACTGTTGAAATGGAAAGGAACTACAACGAGAAATGGATCCCAAATATGCTTGCATACACTGCTGCATACTGAAAAGAAATTTCCCCAAGCAATGTAAAGCCGGAAATACACTTCACATACATTTCAGGGAAGTAAATGTAATTTTACGTCAAATGTTACAAGGTATAAATATTAGAAAAACAACAACTGAATTACATTTCACATAATTACCCCAAAACCTTAAGTGATAACAGAAAATTTTCAGATTAGAAATTTTAAAACAACAAATTTGAAATTAGCACATATATATATTCTTAAGTGTGACATTTTAAGTCAACGAATGAAACTTTCGAGCTTTCATCCACTAAGCTCCACACACTAGACAGTACTGTGATCAATTTGACACTGCTGCATTTTTTTGCACCGAGTTACACTGACGGGGCCGTTACAAGATCCTTGCATTATTTGAAATGACATTTAAATACTTAACATTTTCAGCAGTATTTATTTCAAAAGAAAAAAGCTTGTCGCTTATTTGTTTCAATGAGTTGAAAAGATGACAGAAAAACATTCAAATTTAAATAATCTCCGAATTCAAATCTGCGAATAATCACCGGTATTCGTAGACTTTGGGCAGAATAAATTCCCTGACTTCTCGAAAATTTCCAGAACACTGAAAAGTAAAATTATGGAAATGCAAATATCAAGAATTTCACGTAATTTACTGTCCTAGAAGACAATTCATAACTGAAACCAGAGTCCCTTTGCAGCCTCTGGGGAAACTCGATTTGAAACCTGCAACTGCAACATTTTCTATACATATGTACCACATAAGAAATGGTTACTCTAGCAAAATTTAAAAACAAGTGCTCTCACAAGCATAAAGGTCAAATTTAATATTCGTTTTCGAATGTTTTCTCTTAAACATTTTGATCATTTAAACATCCAATCTGGAAGACGATTTCTGACTTATCGCGTTTGTCCACTTTACTGGGAACGCAACAAATATATGCTAAATCCTGAAGTATTTGAAGTGCTATTTACGTTTTCTTTATCCATTAAACACAAGCTCTCTCCATCAGGCTGGTTGAAGAAATTTGTCATGAATTCAGTACTTGCATGCATTATATTAAAAAATCGTATTTATAGATGGAGAACATTATTTTTTGAAGTGTAAAATAATGGATCGATGTCAGACAACTGACTTTCTTTTCACTTCAATTCACTTATACCAGTTTCATTAAGCGGAAATTTGAACACCCTACATTCCATTTCAGCGTAGGGTACACATATTCGAAAAATGGTGCTAATCTGTACTCTGTAAATGCGGACTGAGCTTATACATGGTAAACTCGAATGCACATATTTGAACGAAACAGATTCTTTGAATAGGTCGCTTTATTTTCGTCATGTTACCGCTACAATGACTAAATTTTAAAGCTTACAATTTATATAAAAACTGATAAACAACGGAATTAGGTACTGTAACGTAAAACCTCCTATTGAGGGTTTGAGACATCCAGCTCCCACCCACTCCTCGACGTATGGCGTAAGAATTATTCCCTGTCCTTGAACTATAAATCCTAAATAACCAAAATGCCTCGAACATAAAAAATATGCAAATAGATTCTATTCTGAGCCTGTGACGACGAATGAGAGAATCCCGACAGCCAGTTACTGTGAGCTTACAAATTGTGGTAAGTAGCAGCGGTTAGGCATTTCAATTATAAATTTCACTGTTCAAAATTTTAATTTTATTACAAAATCTAGGAATATGGTGGATATTAATAACATATTAATATACAAAGCAAAAGAAAGAAAAAGAAATAATAAGTATGGAAAAAACAACTTCTCAAGAATCGTTGCATGTGGTCTAATAGTTTGTCAACTATGTTCGTCTCCAACAGAACCAAAAATGTTACGTACTACACGAATATGATCAACATAAATACATTCTTATAATTTAATCAAACCTGTATTACAAATACATATCAAGCAGAGGGCTGTTTCAGAACAGCTTGACTGAGGTTTTCCACTGCAGTCGCACTAGGATTCTCAAAATGGTCGCCAACCAGAAATCTAAATTTCAGTATGGAAGATCAAAAATTCAAAACTTTAAAATTAAACTCCAAAACATGGCATTTTCTTCCCCGTTCACTATGACACAATAATCAGCACAGCTCTGGAACACACAGCCGTCGACTTGCACAAAAAGTTAACAAAAATCGAAAATGGATTCACATAGTGATCCAGCATAACTCACACCTACCGAATTGAACACGATCTGATGTTGAAACCAACATCAAATCACGTCCATGATCGGAAAATCAAAACAACCAGAAAACGATCTGATGTTGAAACCAACATCAAATCACGTCCATGATCGGAAAATCAAAACAATCAATCACAAAATAGAATAAAGACTACGCGAGTCAAGCTGTTATACACATGAGCAGTATTGCCCTCGAACAAAACATAAATTCCTAAATCAGAAAAAAAACATTAACTTATAGCTCATATCATTACAGTATTTAATAGAACTTCATAAGCCTTTGACAAAATTAATTCACGAACAAATGAAAGATCATGGCAGTTTTATTGCCTTTGATGTATGTAAAAAATAGAAGTTTTACTAATTATAATAATATATGTTTTAATTAAGAACGCTGTTTGTAAATAAGCATAACACATAAAGAGGACATTTAGCCATTTTTTCCTTTACATTTTTCGATCTATGCTATTTCAGAGCAGAGTATGACAAGCTGATTTGAAAATGCACTAACGTATCGAATCAGTTAAGAATCTTTGTCGGAGTATTGAAGATTAAAGCGAGGATTACAAAAGGAGCAAATTATCTACAGCGAGATGGAAAGATGGTTCCAGGCCATGTTTGCTACCACTAATGTTCGATCTTACCGTAAATATTTTGTATTCTTCCTCATGGTTCAGTACCTCCACAAATTATTCTAACAGATTCGAAATGTTAAAATGTCAAAAGAGTTTTCATTATCGTGCTTAGCTGCTGGATGCTAACAAGGCCTTCAATCTCACTTTCACATTCAACAAGTATTACAGAAGACTGATAAATATAGCAAAAGATTAATTTCCATAATATTTTTTTCCGATCCGAGTGGTTTCTGTACTAAACTACTAAATGACACTGGAGATATTGAGAGCTGCTTGAAGCTCTGGTAAGGAATGTTCCCGATGAAAGCTTATGTTAGTTATACTAAGTAAATGCCGGGATAGTATATCATTCCTTCGTGCTCCTTTCTGTTGCGCTCTCGCACAGTGTAGTTCCCTCACAACAGATGAGACAGTTTATGCCTAAGTCCACATTTGTCGAAAAATAAAGGATCTAAATAAACACCCGTAACAATAGTTTTAACCAGGTCTCAGTCCATGTAAATTCGCCCTGCATAGTTGATTGGCTTCTTCCGAAAATTTTCTTTTTCAATATGTTTATCTTTTGTATGTGAATAATTCAAAACGGGTATTCTCTTATTTTTATCCGAACCGATTAATTAATGACGGGCAGTTCTGTACTGCGGCACATGCCAAAATTTGTGTTTGCGAAAAGTGTAGTGCCTGCAGACTTGTTTATCATAAGACATTCAAACAAAAATAATTTTAACCTTTAAATTCTGCGTTATAATTTTAGATTTTCTCTGCATGAAAGCGTAAAACGTAATCAAGCTGGTCAAAATGGTATCCAATATGATTTTCGAAATATAAATACAGATTTTCACGGCGATTCTTGCACACAAGATATTGGATGCCAAAGTAGATATTAAGGAGTTCAAACAATTTGTTGTATGTTGTCTCAACAGAGATAAAATAAGAATTTTTGGAGTCTCAAATATTCATTAAAATTTATATATACATACCATCAACTTACTTTCATATAGAATAGTACACAAAGATCAACTCTGATATTCAATGCCTTCTGGGCGCAAAAGTACTCTGAGAAACCTGTTTTTTTTTTCATTTCAACAACCACACTTGGATTTTCACCAGGCTACTTGTAAGGCTTTTCATGCAGAGGATTAAAATTATCCAACGGACTTTAAAACGAAACACTGGTTTTTGTTTGAATGTCTTACGATAAACCAGTCACCACATAAGAAATTTTCCGCAAACGTCTGGTAAACGATTAATTAATCGGTGTGGATAAAAATAAAGGAATAAACGTTTTGAAATATTCGCATATTGGAGATATAAATATTATCAAATATTTTTTGAAAGAGATCAAGCAACCACGCTGGATAATTTCAGATATACTGACCCTCAGGTAAATATAGTACAAAGTAACATACACATATACTTTAGAATATAATAGATTTTATCTAAAGCATTTTATCAAAGGATACTCCTTAGCAGCATGTTACTGCTAAAAGTGTGTGTCTCATAAGAAAATCTCAAAAGGATATTTTTTCTAGTCTATTTTTATCTTACCTGATACAGTGTTGGAGCTACGTCAATGACAATAACACTGTGAATTGCAAATAGAAGTGGAACAGCTGCAGGTTTTAGTTTCCGAAGTCCATCTGCTCGATTATTTTCGTACTGATTATCATCAAAGTGACACTGGAAAACGAAAATGTAAGGAATTCTGTGAAGACATAAGGCAAAAGCATAATTTTATTCCGTTATTAATACACAATCCCCGTGGTCTAGTGGCTAAGAGCACTGACTTCGGATAAGTACTGGAAAGCGCCGCCCTCAGTTTTCCTGAGTCTAATTTTGAGTGAATGTTTAGATATCATTAATGCCTTGCCGATATCGTACACAGCCTTGGTTGCAAAACTTGCTTGCCAAGGGACTTTATCCTTTACATATGAGGCGGGTTTACCCACAGATATAATACTAGTACACTGAAACCAGATACTTACAAAAATGAAAAACGGATTTTTTGTTAAAGAAAAGCAATTAATATTAATGGCTGCGATAAAGCAATTTGTGAATGAATGATAATGAACAATCCATCTCTTCACCTAAAATTCTCCGAAAATTTTAGGCAATCAGAGCCTTAGCAGATAAGTTCCTCTTTCCTGTCCAAGCAAATAATTTCTGTGGGGCACCATCCCTCAAACGCGAAGGGCTTAGTAAAAAATTGCCACTTCAGCCCAGAAAAGACTAATAATGATGAAGATGGATACCCCGTAGAGAAATTGACACCAGATTGAGTGGTTTGTACAAGACAATACTTTTCAATGAATTGTTAAATTTATTTGCTAATTCGGATGACAACATTCATAAATGTATTGTGAATGACGGTACGTGAAGTTGCCCTATCCAAATAAAGCCTTTAAGACGAAAACCACTCCCAGATGTTCTGCATAATTTGTGCACACTATCCCATGTTTTTACACTCGCGGTTTAGCTCAGAAATCGAAAACAATGTGGTTGGGTTAATTTCACGCTGGACCAACCACAACAAGCTATCGGAGTAAAAAACACACCAGGATTTTGAGCTAATTTGTGCACAACATTCCATATTTTGTGAACGCTCGGTTTAGTTCAGATATAAAAAAAAATAACGTGGACTTCACGCTGGCCCAACCTCAACGAACTATCGGCAGAAAACCACTCCAGGATTTAGTGCATATTTTGTGCTAATTTGTACGAACTTTTTCATATTGTGTGCATCCTCGGTTTAGCCCAGAAATCGAAAAAATGTGGTTGGGTTTAGCCCAAAATTGAAAAACAATGTGGTTGGTTCAACATCACACTTGACCAACCACAACAAGCTATTGAAATAAAAAAAACTCCGAAATTTTCTGCATATTTTGATAATTTGTTCGCACTATCCCATATTTTGTGCACGCGCAGTTTAGCCAAGAAATTGGAAACAATGTGATTGGATCTAGCCCGGAAGTAAAAAAAAAAACAAATAAGCAAAAACAAAACAATGTGGCTGGTTCAATATCACGCTGGCCCGACTACAAGCCTTTCGGAATGAAAACCACACCAGGATTTAATGGATATTTTGTGCTAATTTGTGCACACTACCCCATAATTTGTGTACGCTCGGTTTCCACCTGAAATTGAAAATAATGTGGTTGGGCCAATTTCACACTTGCCCAACCACAACAAGCTATCGCAATAAAAAAACACTTCTGGATTTAGTGCATGTTTTGTGTTAATTTGTGCACACTATCCCACATTTTGTGCTCGTACGGTTAACCCCAGAAGTCGAAAACAGTGTGGTTGGGCCAAGATCACGCTGGCCTAACCACAACAAGCTATAGGAACAAAAGTCCACTAGAGAACTTAGTTCATGTTTTGTGGTAATTTGTGCACTATTCCATATTTTTGCACGCTCGGTTCAGTCCAGCAATCGAAAACAATGTGCTTGGTTCAACATCATGCTGACCCAACCATTACAAGCTATTGAGATAAAAACCGCTCTGGGTTTCTGCATATTTTTCTGATAATTCGTTCGCACTATCACATATTTTGTGAACGCTCAGTTTAGTAAAGAAATCGAAAAGAATGTGGTTGGGTTTAGCCCACAAATCTAAAATAATGTGGTTGGAGAACATCACGCTGGCGCAAGAACAACACGCTACCGAAAAACACCACGATTTAGTGCATATTTTGTGCAAGTTCCGCTTAGCCCAGAAATCGAAAACAATGTGGTTAGATTTAATCCAGAAATCGAAAACAGTTTGGCTGGCTAACTTCACGCTGGCCCAAATACAGGTTACCGGAACAAAAACCCTACAAGATTTTGTGCATATTTTGAGCTAATTTGTGCACACTATCCCATATTTTGCACACTACAGGCTTAGCCCAGTAATCGAAAGGAATGTGGTTGAGTTTAGTCCAGAAATCGAAAGCAATCTGGTTGAACACAACAAGTTATTGGAATATAAAACAATCCACGATTTACTGCATATTTTGTGGTAATTTGTGCACACTATCCCATATGTTGTGCACTCTCGGTTTATCAAAGTAATCGAAAACAAATGTGGCTGGGTTTAGACCAGAAATCAATAACAATGTGGTTGAGTTTAGACCAGATATCGAAAAGAACGTGGTTGGGTCAACTTCACGCTGGCCAAACCACAAGCTATCACAATAAGAAGTACCCAGGGTTTTCTGGATATTATGTGCTTATTTGTGAACACTATTCCATATTTTGTACACGCTCGGTTTAGCCCAAAATCGAAAACAATGTGGTTGGGTATAGACGAGAAATCGAAAACAATGTCGTTGGCCAGCTTCACGCTGGCCTAACCACAACAAGCTATAGAAACAAAAACCACTCAAGTATTTTGTGCTCTTTTTCATTAACACTACCCATATGTTATGCAAGCTTGTTCTAGCTCAGAAATCGAAAACATTACGGTTGAGCTAATTTCACGATGGCCCAATTAGAGCAAGTTATCGGAATAAAAACCATTCCAAGATTTTCTGCTCTCTTGGTTTAACCTAGAAATGGAAAACAATGTGAAGCTGTCACAGCACAACAAGCTATCGGAATAAAATATACTCCAGAATTTAGTGGAAATTTTGTGCTAGTTTTTGAATGCTATTCTATATTTTGTGCATCATAGATTTTGTCCTAGAAATCGAAAACAACATTATTGGTCCAACTTCACGCTGGCCCAACCACAACGGGTTATCAATATAAGAACCACTCAAAGATTTAGTGCATATTTTGTGTTAATTTGTTCAGTCTATTCCATATTTTTTGCCCTGTGGGATTAGCCCATTAATCGAAACGATGGAATTCGGGCAATGAAATCCACTCCAAGATTTAGTAGTTTCGTTTGTAGTAATTTGTACAAAATTTCATATATTTTGTGCACTGTAAGCTTGGGCCTCATAACGGAAAGAAAGTACATGAGGCATCTTCACGCTGGCCCAACTACAACTAGGAATATAAATGAAATCCACTCCAAGATTTAGTGCATGTTTTGTGTCACTTTGTGAACACTATCTTATATTTTGTGAACGCTATGTTTAGTCCGGAAAACGAAAACATTGTTGTCGAGGTAACTTCAGGCTTGCGTAATTTAGACAATCGTAATAATGACAACTCCGAGATTTAGGGCATATTTTGTGCAAGTTTTTAAACTAACACAATAATGAATTAGAAACTTTTTATTACGAAAGTATAACAATACAAAACATTCAGTATATAAGCTGTATTTATGAATCATTCGTACTCTAAGAAAATTTATCCTTGTTAAGTGAATATCTTTAAAATTAACGCCAATCAAAGTTTACAATGGTGAATTGCCTTCGTGAGTAAGTATGACCATGATATTTGAGAATCTGAAATATGCTTTGAATCTTGCAAGACATTTTCAATGTCAGGTTCCAATCTCATTTTCAATACAATATTGGCACAAGTAAATATGTGTCTTATGGTTTGGAAAGTCGTGTCTCTTCTGAAAATAAAAACATCATTTGAGACAACAGAATAACGTGGTGGCGCTGCCAAATTGTTATCTCGAATATCCGCATGCTACAATCACAAGAATTCTAATCGTGGCCAGCAACAGATTAGTGCAGAAGATAAAGTCACTATTTTTATGAATTTGTACATTTACATGTACCTCGGAGGTGAACTGCACTACAGAGTGCGCAGGTATTTGAGAACACACATTATAGGTGACACACTATCCTGCACGACATAGTTACAAATCCTTTTGTTGCAGGTGAACATGGCATTACCTAGGCTAACCCAGGAAATGCAGAGGCACGCTGTCATCGTATCCTTGGCTGAGAAATCGCTGCATTCTTGAAAGTAGCCCGGTCATTCGTTTTCACATTCGGAGAGAGCTGAGGGCTACTAGGGCATTCGTTTCCCACAGGAAACAACATTGTCGTCGCTATGGCATCATCAGGACGCCAGAATTCATCAGTATTGTACTTCTGTCCAAGCTGTCATCGATTACGGTGCTGGGAAATCCATGAGGACACTCGTCAGGGAGCTGCAGGTTGACGATGCCACTATCCAACCTGCGATTCATGAGAACTTTCGTTACAATTCGTACGTGATGCGGCGAGGATAGTTAATGACCAAGAGAACCAGGAAGAACCGCCTGACCAGAGCCAAGCGCCTCCTGAACAAGTTGAAACATCCGGAGGAGCCAGGAAAGTTATGTTGGTTTTTCTAAGAGAAAATCTTTGACCAGAGACAGAATATGAACGCGAAAATTATCGATGGCTTTATAAAAGCAGCGAGGAGGTTTCAACCGTCATGCACACCAAATTTGCTGCCTCAGTGATGGTTGTGAAGGTCGTAAGCAGTGAAGGCGACGTGATGTCTCCACATTTCTTTCTTCAAGGTACCAGAGGCAACACCGTTGCTTACAACGAAGCGTTGAACATAGTTCTGAAGCCCTAGATTACTTTTGAAGCACGTGGACCCCGCACCATCCCACACAGTTCATACAACTCAAGAATGACGGCCGAAAATTTTCATAACCATGTCACTCCCAACATGTTGCCTCCATCTCCCAAGACGTTAACCCAATAGATTATTATGTATGGGGTGTGGTTGAGAGGAACACTCAGAGACATCCACACAACACCATGGCGACTCTCAGTGCTGCTGTTGTGGATGCAATGGCAAACATTCCCAAGTCAATCTCATTTTTGCCTGCATGATTTCGACAGCGTGTAGAGACTGTTATTGCGGCTGACGGCGGTTTCCTTGAATGATGTCGTACACTGTGTATGTAGTCACTTGTACAAAATGTTAAAAGATAATAAATGCTCTATCTCTATTGTCTGTGCCTTTCCCCAGCGGACGTGAATTTGTTCTCAAATACCTGCTGCACACTGTATGTTATTTTTGCAAAACTCGAAGCTCGGTGGATAGTTCTGTAGAAGTGATCACGCCCTTTCACATTTTTACGACATAGTGCTGTAATACTAATTGCAAATTCTACTAGAAAATAAACAATAACATTTTTGTCTATACCTCCAAAAAGAGCGTGCCCAAATCTACAAAACTATTTTCTCACCACGAATGTAACAAGTGATGGCGCAGTTTACCTCCGAGGTACAGATAGGCAATGTGAAAGCATGGAATTTGGGATTAAAGTAAATTGTAACAAACTAGTTACTTTAAGCGTTGTAAGCATTAGAAAGGTGCACACTGAGCCGCCATATTGGAATATGACCTCAATTTTTTTGCTATAACTTTTAACTGAGTGATCCTAGTCTAAATTTCTTTTTCTTAACTTTCTCATCATTTAATTGCACAAAAAGTACATTTTTTACAAATTATTTATTTTAAGCTTTGTTGACATTGGTAGCATGAATTCTGAGCCGCCAAAATAAACTGTTTGGCTATAAATTTTGAGTGAATGGTTGAGTTGTAATTTTTTTTCTCTTAAGTTGATTATAATTTAATTCCCCAAATATAAATTATATTTCACAAATTATTTTAGGCGTTGTATATATTGGCGGCATTCACACAGAAGTAACACTACGCTCCTTTGAATCCTGAATGGCGGAATCCGACACATTCTGAAGGAGCCAGTCGTAATTGAGATGCATATTGAATCCCAGCGTCAGTCAGTAATGGGTTCGGGAGTTATGGGCCTGTAAAACTAACATAGGAATCTATGATAAATACCACGTCTAGGCATTTTCTTGACGTCTGTTTCTGCTAACTTTAGTAATATAATACATAGAAACCATGCAATCTGTAAAGCACGAGAGGTAAGTGGAAGATAACATTCAAACAAACAACAAGACTGAATTTGGTTTAAATCAAAGGATTGTTGTTGAAGGAACGTTGGAAACATTTACAGAGAACAATCGATGCGCATGAGAAGCACAGACAGTTTGCTCACAGTGTGCACACTTGACAAAAGCTAACTCATCATACTTGGAACACGTGTCACTGTCGATTGAGTCAAAACAATATTCGTGAGGGAAAATCCACATTCCCGGTGTTTCGTCCAAGTAACCAGCTTTGTAGAAAGCGTACGGAATCAAGTTCCTGAACCTGGGAACCCTGAACTGATAGATTGTAAACGGCTGCAATGCCAGGAATCGGCACGGTGCCAGATGTTCACATCACTCATTAACACCAGTGTGTCAGTTACGTAGCGGATGGATGATTTGTACTGCCTGAATAATTGCAGATCCAATGGCTGAATCTTTCCTCTACTTTCTTCAGGAATTAGACTCTTGAAATCGACATCTGCGGGTTTACCGGTAAGGGCGTCAGAGAGATTGTCATCCTTGTTTGCAAAAGAGTTAGTTTCGAAATATCTTCTGCTCTATTTCAGTTATTGCCTTTAGCAGAAAGAGACGTCAAGGAAATGAATAGACGTGGAATTTCCTTTGGATTTCTGTTAATTTACAGGCCCGTAACTCCCGAACCCACTGCTGACTGACGCTGGTAATCCATATGGATCTTAATTAGGACTGGCTCTTTCAGATTATGTGGCGCATTCCACCATTCTGGATTCAAAGGAGCGCAGTGTTACTTGTGAGTAAATGGTCCGATAAAGGTATGAAAACACGACGTGTATTAAAAACGAACTTTTGAAACAGCGCGTCAACCTATATGGAGAGCGCGCTGCGGCTACTGAGCGCACCTAGCACCAGGTTTAGACTACAAACTACCATTGAGCTCGTTTCGCTAGTCGCCGAGCTACAGCCGCTGAAGAGGGCACATGCAGAAGCTGTTCTTCGGATTAGTAACAAAATTCGTGCCGCGTTTGTTGAATACCTACAGATGAGGAGCGACGCGTGAGCCGAGGCATTTCCATGGTGAACCATCCAAGTCTGGTTTTCCCACAATTCAGGCCTCTTCCTGTGCACAGCATTCCTTAAACAAGCTAAAATTTTCTGGTACAGCTGTTTGTTTACCATCTGGCCACGTCGTACAAATTCATGATGTATAATGCCTTTCCAATCAAAAAATCACAACCAGCATCACCTTGATTTTTGACCGAGACTTACGTGGTTTTTTGGACGAGGAGACCATTTTCCCATCCACTGTGACGACGATTGCATCTTCGTTTCAACATCATACCCATAAATCCACGTCTCATCTCCTTTTATGATGTTCTAATGACGTTTTCATTGCCATTTGCAATTCGTGACTTACTTGAACACGGTTCTGTTTCGAATCGTCAGTTAAGAAACGCGGAACTAATTTTGTTACTAATCCGACGAACAGTTTGTGTATGTGCTCTCTTCAGCGGCTGTAGCTCGGAGACTAGCGGTAATAGAAAAACGACCTAAACGGCAGTTTGTAGTCTAAACCTGCTGCTAGGTGCGCTCAGTAGCCGCAGCGCGATCATTATACCGGTTGACGCGCTATTTCAAAAGATCATTCTTTTCAACACACCGCGTATACCTATTGACTAAATGATCTTACTCTGTTTTTCGGTTTTCAAGTGTTCATCATATAAATCTCTAAATGTAAATTATAACGAATTAATTATTTTATGCGTTGTCAGCGTTAGCAGCATGTTCTCTGCACCCTATATTGAAAAATAGTCGCAAAAATAAGTCTCTTGGCTACAACATTTTTTTAGTGAATTGTCCTATTATGACATCGAAAATTGAACATCAGTTAATTCCCCACAGAAAAGGTTAAAAGAAAATTTTGGCTACAATCATTAACCAGAAAACTTAAATGGTTTATTATGCAGAATATTTCACATTTTTTTGTAGATTAAATATTTAATATAATTTGTTAAGCTTTATACTGTACATATTTAAAATTACATGCTTACATATTTCAACGTAATTTCCTGGCTTTATTTCTCTGATGTGTGTATTTTCCCAGTAGTTTAAATACGAGGGCTATTCATATTCTAAAATAACATCAGAAATAAGTTAAGATAAAATGAAGTGCATGAGCGGTAACAAATCAGAACTAAGTATCACATAGCACAGCTGATTACATTTGATACTTATAAGGATCAAAATTGTATATCTCTAGCACGTAGACATTCTCGAGTCTAAAGGACACTATTCCTATTATTTTAGGCCGTTTTATTTACTTAAAAACCCGTAAAAAGAAAACGGTTCACTTTCTATATCACCTTGGCTTATCAGTATCGTTTCATCGAGTGTTAAGGTTTTAAGTGGATAGGTAACTCCAAATGCTCATTTTCAATATGACGATCGGAAAAAACAGAACACTGGTTTTGGCCCTCATTTTCTAAGACGCGGTCGGAAAACCATTCAGCCCATGCCTACAACACTTAAAAGAACTACTTGGGCAAAAACAACAAAATAATGAGATTGATGCTTTTAAACCAAATAATTTAGCAAAGGAATAAAAGAAACCGAACGGTTAGTTCTCCAAGTACAGGTAAAAAATATTATGATGGCCATTTACCAGCATGGAGTTTGGAAACCATTTAGAAGATGCCTTAAAACTTAAAATATGTTTTCTGTTTATCATCCTCTTACATACGAAATGCACAATTTTAGACATATCGTCTGAACTATATATGAAATTTTACATATGACGTTGCGAGGTGACGTGCAGCGCTCGCATAGTGCCTCTGTCTAAAAGGTACCCTATATTTGTCATATATTCGAAAAGATAAAACAATTGTAGTTTCTCATTTACTGTTGTATAGAAGTTAGGATGATGTTCCATATTACATCAAAAGGAACAGTATTTTGATTATTATATTTAATATATATTTGCTAAAATCAAGCAATTCAAGTTCTTGTTACATTGTTTTACATAAAATCACATGATATGCATACCAGAAAAATGAGAAAATGAAACAAAAATTGTAATCAACATTTATTAATATGGGATTTAAGTAAGGAATTCTAAAATATTCTACCAGAAATCTCCGAATAAACATTGGAATATTGGCTTAAGTAGAGAGTAATATTTGGGATTAATGCACACTAAATTACCAGAGAAAAATATATTCTTATTTCAGCTTGTACTCTCAATATCCACGATAAATCGAGCGTGCATAGAATTTAGGAAGTTGTCAAAAAATTGCCATACAATTTGCAAAGAAAAGTTATAGAGGCATTTGCTCCGAAACCTTGTTGTGGTTGGAACAGAATGACGTTGGCCTAGCCACATTGTTTTCGATTTCTGGGCTAAACCGAGCGTGCACAAAATATGGGATAGTGCACACAAATTGTCACAAAATACTGGAGTTATTTTTATTCCGATAGTTTCTTGTGGTTGGGCCAGTATGATGTTGAACCAACTATGTAGTTTTTAATTTCTTGACTTAACGCAACCACACTGTTTTCGATTTCTGGGCTAAGCTGAGTGTGCACAGAATATGGGATAGTGCGCACAAATTGGCATAAAATATTCACTAAATCTTGGAGTGTTTTTTATACCGATAGATCGTTTTAGTTAAGCCAGCTCACATTTTTTCGATTTCTGAGCTAAACCGAGTGTGAACAAATTACCACAAAATTCTGGAGTGTTTTTTTTTTTTCGGATAACTTATTATGGCCACCGTGAATTTGGCGCAACCTCGTTTTTCCGATTTCTGGTGTAAATCGAGCGTACAAAAATATGGGACAGTACACAATTTAACACAAAATATGGACTAAATCCTGGGGTGGTTTTTAGTCCGATAGCTTATTGTAGTATGGTCAGCGTGAAGTTGATGAAATCACAATGACTTCTTGGCTAAACTGATCGTGCACAAAATATGGGATAGTGTGCACAAATTAGCACCAAATACAGACAAAATCCAGGAGTGGTTTATGTGGTTGGGCCAACTTCACGTACCATGTGAATGGAAATACTGGCATTCACTTATATTATAAACAAGCCTATATCAACGGACAGTAACTATAACCTTCCATTCTAACATAAACTATGTAGATTTACAGACTGCAGAGCAATGTTCAACCAACGCATAAACTATCAAGTATTTCTTTGGTTAAAAACCCTCTGTTTCTAACAATGAATAAAACGATTATTTTATGAAATACCGTTCTTGTATTAGCCAGGGCTGTGAAGTCGAAACAACTATTGACTTGTTGAAGTGGGAAGCAATTATGTACTTACTGATGTCCGATTCGGGAAAAGCATACCGACTCCGACTTCTACTCCTACTAAGTAGAAATTGTAATATAATTCATTACAAGTTAAAATTTCAAATATGAAGTTGCCCTTTTCAGTGGTATTAGTGGAAATGACGCCTTGGATTCTGAGTTAATCCTAACTTAAAAACAGGCAGTTGTATACATGTAGCAGTTAGTTGTTGACTAACTGAAGATATATTTTCATCATTTCACTTTCCTTCCCGTCCTTGTCTCGACCCTTCAGTACTTGCAAAAAACAAGGGAGGCTTGAATTCCTCTATAGAGATAACATGAGAACATTTACATTCAGCCATGTTACTGGTATTTTGAACTTGTTCTAGTCTGACAACTTAAAGTGTGGGCAAGTTTCAAGATCTCTGACGCGCTATCACAAAAACGTTGAAAAAAGTACTAACGGACAACAACATGAGTGTTTTGAACTTTCTGCTCATCTGAATTAAGATTTTTTTTTTTTGTGTTTCGGAACGGATTTCAAATACTTCCCCAATGCTATGATAACAAGACTTAATCTTACTTACCCCCACCCCCCAAAAATGATAATAAATCAAACTGAAGACGACTTAAAGCAACTATATTTAAATTTACAACAATCGTGACATAACATAAACTAACTAATTAAATGTTCCGAGAGACTCTCAAGTGCAGCAAAATTTTGTATCACTGGGCCAAGACGCCAGAAGCGCCCCTCAGTTTTCATTCTATTAGAGATCTACGATATAAGTAGAATTTGTTATCAAAATGCCCGTGCGATAAAGATTTGTATTGCTTTTGTTTGGACAATCCAGTTTTTTAAAGTCATATCATGCGTCCGGCCCTAGTTATTTAAAGGCAGGGAAACAACAGTAGAAAATTTGAGTTGCACAAATTGCAATTGCAGTTCAGATTTCCGTAGCCAGTCAAAGTGGGGACCCGATCAGTTCGGCGCCTCCGTTTCGGCGCTACCGGTTCGGCGCCGCCGGTTCGGCGCAGTAACGTTTCGGCGCCAGAGCTTTACCTAAGAATCACTTCAGGGAAACTACTGTATTAAAGAGATATTAAAAACTTGGTCCATAAGATGCGACAGACGTAGTGTTTTTAAAAAACGGGAAAAATTAGTCGCCGGAAAAAAAACTTTTATTTTTATTTTTTCGTGCTACTTAAGAAAGGAACGTTTATTTTTTTTTACTTTTACGGGGTCCCTGACAACATTTTATGATCAATGAAATAGTTAAAAGGTTAGTTGATGTTCAAAACATACATATAGGAAAAAATACACAATGGGACCGCGTCTGACAAAGTTTTGAAGCAAAATTTATGTTTTCTGGGTCTGAGACAAAGATGCGTAAGGGTCAGAAGGGAACAGAACGTTTTTCTCAAGTACAAGGGTGCTAATGACATATATTGCATTCCTAATGTAAATTGCAAGTGTTTTGTACATTTGTTAACGTAAGATCATCCGATTGAATGTATTCGGTGTGTTAAGTAGTAGATATTGGAGATGAAAAGGCAAAAAAACAAAACAAAAAAAAAACAATTATGTCAATAAAACCACGGTTTTTTACTTCGTGGAAAAAACAATTTTTCCTGTTTTTATCAAAACTTCCGGGTTTTCCCGACCTTTAAAACACTATACAGAACGGATCCAGGTGCTGCTTTCATGGAAGAGATGCAATGAGACGTTTATACTTCAGTAAGTATTTGAAAAATATAATATTTTTATTTAAATGATTTTAATTATTAAGTGTTTTTTTCGGCGGAAAATGAATTTATTTATTTAGAACAAACAGGCTGAGCTAAAGCAGGGACGTAACTAGTGAGGAGCAGAGAAACAGGATTCAGGAGCGCTACTCGTAATTTCGTAATGGCGCAATTTCGCAATTTATTATTTTATATTCAAAGAAAATTAGTTTCATATTTAATTACAAGGCATTCTGCATACCTTTGGAACAATTTATATATATATATATATATATATATATAAAACAGGAGCTCCTGCGTAGTCTAGTCGGTAGCGCGCTCGACTTCAGTGCGAGCGGTCCCGGGTTCGATTCCCGATGGGGGCTCAAATATTTCGGTGTTGACCCAGCATCGTGAGGACAATTGGGGAGCTGCTGTGAATAAAAGACAGTGGCGATCACAGTGAGAGCTTCGGCTCTCCTCTCCCAACCCGTCTGGTCAGCGTGGGAGCAGTAGACCAACTCCTCCCTTCGGGGAGAGGCCTCATCCACTAGTGGATTGAATATGGCTGTGATTTATTATTATTATATAAAACAGATCAACGTCATGTTAAACTGCAAGGTTCAAGGTCGGGGTTCAAGTCCGACGGCGAAGTCGAGGTTGAAGTCTAATCTCAGGTTGAGGTTAAACTACCATTTTTACTAATGTATCTATTTACATTACGAATGGAACCTCCAAATAATTAGCACCCTTGTACACAAGAGAAACACCCTGTCCTCTTGTAACCCTTAGGCATATTTGGCTCAGACAGGATACTTTAATAATGCTCCAAAACTTTGTCAAATTCAGTCTCAATACTCTTTTTTGTCTAAATTTATATTTTGAACATGAACGAACTATCATTGTAACTAATTTGTCTATTTATATTACGAATGCAACCTCCATCTCATTAGCACCCTTGTACACGAGAGAAACATCCTGTCTTTTTGTGGCCCTTAGGCATCTTTATCTCAAACCGTAAAAACTTAAATAATGCTTCAAAACTTTGTCAGAAGCAGTCCCAAAAAGTAACTTTATTGACGATTTTCTATTCATCTCGAATATTCACTACTTAGCACACCTTATGTATTTCTTATTTAGGTTTAGCAAAAGTAAAAGTTCTTAAGTTAAAAATGTACAAAAAACTTTATATTTAAATTAGAAAAGCAATATATCTTATTAGCGCCCTTGTACATAACAGACAAGTTCCAGCCACTTCATTTAGGCATCTTTGGCTCAGACCGTGCAACAAAAATAATGCTTCAAAACTTTGTTAGAAACAGAGTACAAGAAATCATGTTTTAAGTACTTCACTGATCATCAATTGTCGTCAGAGGACAGTAAAAGTATAAAGTACATTACTATGTCATAAGGTATGTTAATAATTTCCGTATTCTTCACTTTGGCGCCGAAACGGTAGCGCCAAAACGTAGCCTGAGCCAAAATGGTGGCGCCGAAACTGCGGCGCCGAAACGTAGCGGACCCGTCAAAGTGATCTGCTTTTAATCCCCGCCTATTGGTCATCCTAGGTAAAGACTTGAGATATTGTTGAGTAAACATACTGCATATTAGATCTATTTTTGGAAAAGCACCCTTGTACACTACAAACGACGTGTTACTTTCACGTTTGATTTGGGGTAAAATCAACTTACGCCTTGTAAAGAGCAGATACAAGTACTCTATTAAGTGCATTTCCTTAACTTTAGCCAAGACTTGTGGGAGAAATACTGTATGGTACACGTCAAATACAGAGTACCATACAGAACATTTAAGACGGGAAAAGAGGATTCTTGATATATTCCTGACATGGGTCGCAGGATGCGGATTGTACACGGCAAAAGCAGAAAAGCAAGGGAAAATATATATATGGAAACGAAACGTAAACATTGTTATGCACATGAATGCATATAAAAACCTACATATTAACTGTAATTTTCAGTCATTGTATGGTCATAAAGATTTCAATATTGCCCTTGAGTAATTGCTCTGCAATTAAAACGAAATAGTAATTGCCCTGGTGGTAACTTAAAATTATAAAATACGCATATTGAAGTACCTGGCAAAGACGATCATATGCACTTCGTTTCCAGTGTCCAGTCCTACTTCAATGTAACTTCATGCTAGAAAATAATTTTGCAATGAAATTTCTCCCCCAAACCTTCAAAATTCCCTTTCTCAACGAAAATTTCCCTATGCCTTGAATCTTCTCAAATATCTTTTATTGAGCGTTTTTTTCTCTAAAAAACGGAATAATCGAATGCTTAATGAAACCAGGAAAAAACTTTTTTTTTTAATTTTTCGTGCTACTTTGGAAAAGAACGTTTTTTTTTTAGTATTACCGGGTTGGTGAGAACATTTTAAGATCAATGAGTTAGTTGAAATGTTAGTTCATGCTCAAAACATTTAGACAAAAAAAAAGCAATGGAACTGCCTGAGACACAGTTTCGAAGCATTATGTAAGTTTTCTGGGTCTGAGCCAAAGATGCCTAAGCGTCAATAGTGAACATAAATTTTCTCTTAAGTACAAGGGTGCTAATGAGATATATTGCATTCCTAATGTAAATTAAATGTGTTTTGTACATTTTTTAACGTAAGAACATTTAATTGTACTAAACCTTACACAAGAAATGCATATGCATTATATGTGATAATTAATTAATATTGGTAATGAAAAGGCAAAGGATAAGAAAACCGATATGGTCAATAAAACCAGTTTTTTTTTTGCCTCGTGGAAAAAAAAAATACTGTTTTATTTCCGAAAATATCCAGTTTTTTTTCTCGGCCTTTTAAACACTACTTTCGTTACGAAAGAATATTTATAAACGCAAGTGCCATGAAAGTTGACTGAATAATACTCGCAGAAAATTCTCGAAGGTCTTCAACAAATAATTACATCGGTCTCGGTATATTTCGCGGAAGGCCATTTGTTCCTCTTCCCGTGCACGTTGTCAATAGAAGCCATTGTAGTCTTTGAGCCAAACACTAAGAAATCGTGTTTGACGACCAACTCGGGATACTACATCTCCTTGTTCCTTTAACATTCTATGATACCTTTTCTCAACAAAAATGTATGATGGCCATCTGTAATTGGCAGCTAAGTACCGAAAAATTTGACCTAATGGTGGCAATATGTGCTGTTTGTGGAGTCCAAAAGAAAAAGTTTAGAGTATTGTGGGAGTTATATATAATATACTTGAAATACTGATTGCTGTAAGACAGACGTTCCCAACATGTGTACCGCTGAACCCTAAAGTTCGACCGATGAAATATTTCACACTCGAATTCACCAAAAAATTAAATTTCGAAATGAAACTTGTGAAAATCATTTGTGCTGGATTGATCCGTAGAAAGTTTCGTATGTGATCAATTCGTCGCAAAATTATGCGACATTCCATTTTGGAGGGGCCAGCTTGACACTCGAATTCACCGACAATTTGAAATTCGAAACGAAACTTGTGTCAATCGTTTGTGCTGGATTGTGCCGTAGAAAGTTTCGTATGTGATCAATTCGTCGCAAAATTATGCGACATTCAATTTTGGAGGAGCAGCTTCGAACTCGAATTCACCAAAAATTTGAATTTCGAAACTAAACTTGTGCCAATCGTTTGTGCTTCGTTTGTGCTGGATTGTGCCGTAGAAAGTCTCGTATGTACTCAATTCGTCACAACATTATGCGACATTCAACTTTGGTGGGCATGTCATATGTGGGCACTGCATGGACCGTAAAAATTGGCATAAACAAGTGTGCCTCATTTGTGTCGGATTGTGCAACAAAAAGTTTCGTTCGTTCTAATTCGTCGCAAAATTATGCAACATGTATTTTGAGGGCGCAGCTTCATTCTCAAATTCGCTGAATATTTTTAATTTGGAAATTAAATTTGTATAGATCTTTTGTGCCGAATTGTGTTGTAGAAATGTTTATTTGTTGTCGGTTGGTCGCTGAAGTATATGAACTTCAATTTACTTCGAGCGGGTTTGTGTCAGCGTCGAACTCGAAATGTAAAAGAAAATAATTTTGAAATTGAAATGTCGTCAATCGATTGTGCTCGTTTTGTGATTATTTCGTCGCAAAATTATGAGACATGAAATATTGGGGGAAGCTTCACGCTTGGAATCTCGATAAAATTAAAATGCTGAGCTTAAACTGCTATCAATCGATTATTCTTCGTTTGTGCTGAACGTTACATAAGAAGGCTCTTTGACCTGCGATCGTGGCAAAATTACCCAATTCTCAGTTTTAAGGACATACTCAAGCTTAAACTCAATAATAATTAGTTAGAAATCATGTCAATCGTTTGTGCTGAATTATGACGTAGAAAGTCTCGTTTTTGCTCAGTTCGTCGCTAAAATATGGAACATTTAATTTATTTATGGAGTGTCACCTTGACTCCTCGAAATCTAGAAAAAAATTAACCTCAAATGGCGTCAATCCTTTGTGCCAGATTGTGCCGTAGAAAGTTTCGTTAGTGCTCACTTTCCCGCCAAGATATGCGATATCTAGTTTATTTGGAGTTGGTAGAGCGCTCACTTCTGGTGATAATGGTCGTCGGATCCATCCCTGCTCATGCCAAATGGGTTTTGTGGTGGACAAACACCGTGTGTGTAGGTTTTCTCTGCGCGCTCCCGTTTCCTCCCACTTTCTTCATTCCACCAATTCATACGGCCTGAGCCATAGTTGCCTAAAGGCCTTAAAATAAAATTCAATTCGATCTAGTTTATTTGGGGCTTAAGTAATTTTCTGATTGAAGTGCTTATCCCATCGAAATATGCACTTCCTTGATAAAATTACTTTGTGTAGTTCACTACAGCTTTTCATTAAGACCTTATAATCACACAATTGATTTCTACCTAAAAATGGACTTTCATTTTAGCTTTCTCTTTCTGCCTCCTGATATCCGACTTCGTATGATGATGACCTAAGTATTAGAATATTGTTTTATATATATATATTTTTTGCAGAAATAGTAAAACTTAGAAGTATTTTTTTTATTTTGTGAATTCTGATTTTTACGTGGTTCAGCTTTCTGTGCTCAAACAGAAGATGTTTTTTAATTTTTTTTTGAAGGGAGGAAAATTTTTCTCTCTCTCATCTTTGATGTTTGTTGAATATCTTTAAATATTTTTTGCTTTGAAGTAAAGGGATTTTTTAATATCACTAGAGCAGTTAATAGTTACTATATTTAACTGAAACGTTGAACATTTATGAATATTATTTTATATTTTTTCAAACAATGGTATGTTATAACCACTGTTGCCCTTGCCCGACTGCTGTCGCTGCCCAACCGCGCACTCGTTAATGTTACCGTACAGCGCACGCGTTTCCGGATCGCACGCGCGTTACACTTACTCGTAGCCGGAACGCGCATGCGTTGAAGTTGCCCTACTGCTGTTACCGCCGGGCTACTGTTACCTTTCTCGTGGTCGGATTGCTGTTACTGTACTCGTAATTTATGTTGCCAAACCGTTATTTCCACACCATTGACCACCATTGTTGTTATCGTAAGCACGCATGCATTATCGTCACACACTTGATGTTTCCGAAGTTACGGTATATGTGTCTGCTTTTAATATTGCGAGGAGTTGTGACATTAAGTTAAATTTATTATAGATTTAAGATTTATTTTTAGTTGCCGTTAACATAGAGCGCAGCTTTTAGTAACCTGCACGGAGAATATCGCACGAGTTTTTGTTTCCTCTTAAATTTTTATGCTAGTGGATTTAATTGTATTATTTCAAATTTTTTAGTAGAATATCAGATTTCTTTGTAGGATATTAGATTTATTTATAGGAGATCAGATTTAGTTGTGGGGGGGGGGGATCGTTATCACTTTAGAGACTCGATGAATACTTGAAAATTGCTGTCTATAAAGAGAGGACACATTCTGTGATTGATATGAAGAAGATCACTTACACAAGTATTTATTTCCTCTGGTGCTCTGCATCATACGTAGAACTCCTGAGCATTTGTCATTGTACCTTGAAGTACATTTCTTTTTGATGACCTTTTATTTTCGATGGAACTCTAGAAAGTAGGTTGGCCTCATTTGGATTTCAAAAAATTTCTGGAATTCGGCCGGAAGAATTAAAATAAGAAAAGGTCCATTATACGAGATGAAGGTCAGTGAACATTCAAAATATGAGAGACTGATAATTTTGTAGCATGACAATGCAGGTCAACCTACTTTCAAAAGAGAGAGAACCGTTTTTTATATCAAGGCTAACGATGATCAGAAAACTTCTACGAAGAAGGATAACAAACAACAACAGATGAGAGGGATTTTTTCTTTGTTTCGGATCTTTGGTGCTCGAGGGTCACCTGATGCGTACGGTCTACATTCATGACAAATGGTAAGGCCTTCTGCGTATGATCTTGAGCACAATAGAAAACAAAAACTTATGTAAGTGATCTTCTCCATATCAATCACAGAATGCTTCCTCTCTTCATAAACAGCAATTTTCAAGTATTCATCTAGCCCCTAAAGTGATAATGATTCCTCCCACAAATAAATCTGATATCCTATAAATAAATCTAATATCCTACAAAGAAATCTGATATCCTACTAATAAATTTTATATACAGCAATTAAATCCACGAGCATAAAAATGTATGGAGAAACAATAACTTGTGCAAGTGATATTCTCCGTGCAGGTCACTAAAAGCTGCGGTGTATGTTAACAGCAACTAAAAATAAATCTTATTCTACGTATAATAAGTTTAACTGAATGTCACAATTCCTCGTAAATATTAAAAGCAGACACGTAAAACTAACATTGGAAACATCAAGTGTGTGACGATAATGCATGTGTGTTTACGATAACAACAATGGTGTGGTAATAACAATTTGGCAATATAGGTAACGGGTACAGTAACAGCAATCCGATCACGGCAAAGGTAACAGTGGTCGGGCAGCGTAAACGCGTTTGCAAGCTGGCCACGGGTACGCGTAATGCGCGTGCGATCCGGAAACGCGTGCGCGAAACGGCAACGTTAACGTGTGCGCGGTTGGGCAGCAGCAGCGGTCGGGCAAGGCCAACAGTGGTTATAATATACCCTTGTTTGAAAAAATAATAAAATAATAAATATTCATAAAAGTTTAACGTTTAAGTTAAATATAGAAAACTATTAACTGCTCTACTGATATTAAAAAATTCTCTTATATCATAGCTAAGAACTATTTAAAGATATCCACAAGCATCAAAGACGTGTGTGAGAAAAAAATCCTACCTTGAAAAAAATTTAAAAAAAATCTGTTTGAGCAAAGAAAGCTGAACCATGCGACAATCAGCATTAAAAAATAAAAAGAATTAAGTTCTACTATTTATGCAAAAAAAATATAAAACAATTTTCTAATTGTTAGATCATGATCATCAACATTTTTCTTTGTTTCACACATCTGGTGTTCATATAATAATATAGTTATGTTATGTCTACAGGGTTACAAAATCATATGGTAAACGTATACAAAACGTCCGAGAAATTCTAACCTTTATCTAAAATAATCTTCCATTAGGCTATGACCTACAAAATCATGTAATAAACGTATACAAAATGTTGCATAGTCCAAAAATGTAGAATCATCATCTACATTCCCTCTGTCACGTCGTAAATACGTAAAGGATAATTTCCTCCCAAGGTCAATAACCTTTTGGTGAGGTCTACATCCTCTGGCTTACGTCATTAGAGATATAACCTTATGTAAGGTCAATCCCCTCTATATTAACTTTTCAGTTAAGTTCTAAAATTGTAAAAATAATTCTAGGTGAGGCAATCCCTCTAACTTACGTCATTAGAGCAATAACCTTACGTGAGGTCAATGCCCTGTAAGTACCGCTATTGCCTGAGGCGGTAAAATTTCAGGGATAACGTCTACTTCTAAAGAGGTCAGGTCAATCACTCTTTGAAATATCAATGACATTAAATACTAGTTCGTCTGCACCCAAAAGTCCTTGCGTGCAATAAACTTTTAAACTATTTAAGTCAGTTCATTAACTCCCCTAAATAGAGAAAGTTAAGCTCAATTTAGTGTCACAGACGAGAGCAATGAACTCTTACAAGAAACAAAAATATCCATCTAGGTCAGTTTCTTTCATTGCCAGGAGGAAAAATGAAAATATTCTGTGTATAACGTTTTGTATTTTAAGAAAGTTCGTTAAAGGACTTATTTCTTTCTTTCAACATTAGTAAGTTAAAATGTTTCATTGAGATAGGAGAGAAGGATATATCTTATAACATTTAAGTAATTATAACATATATAAGTAATATTTTATATTTTTAAGAAAAGATAACGTTATTTTTTTAAGAATAGTAAAAATCATGGGGTCAAATTTATCTCCACATAACTAGAATGTCACACAACTTGAAACCCCTCAATTTCATTCTTTAATACACCACAGAACTTCATACCCCCTTATTTGGGTAAGGATTAGTGGAATATCACTGCTAGATTTTAAGGGCGGACCTACTATTTACGTAGCCGAACTACGCCCGGGTAGTTATCCCAGGCATAGAAAAAATACTGATGCATAGAAAAAATACTATATGTTAGTCACCATGAAATCAGCCTTTTCTAAGCACTGTTTACCGACTTCACAAAAGTATTTAAGCAAAACAAATCCAGTTCGAGACAAAATTACGCTCGGTAAAACTCTCTGACACCACTTTTCTTTGCCGTAAGCTTTATTTTTGTACGGGCCATTCTAATAGCTTTTGACTTCGGTCCGTCACGATTATAATTCGAAAACACTTATAGTTAAAATCCACAAAATATTCGAGTCATTGGTCTAACGCATCTGATCTTACGGCTTCCTTGTCGGCGCATTCCTTTGTGATACTGAGGAATTGGAGTTACATCTGCCAAAGTACTGAATTTATCTTAATGTTAATACAGAGAAAAATACATTTTGTCAATAATATAGCAATTACGAAATAAAAAAAACGTACTGCTTCAGTTAAACTTGTGTATACTTTCTACTTTTCAATGTATTAGGATGTTAGTGGACCGACCACTTATTTAGGTACCCCATGATCAAAACCCCGGTGGGCCACGAGCAGAGACATGCCGTATGTGTACCGCTATTACGGTAATTCGGCGGTAACAGCCGTATAATCGCCACATACCGCTGCATTGGTATTTGTGGCTGCCGCAGGCGGGCCTCCAGATAAATGAATTTATAACCGCATCTGTGCCGCCAGGGCAGTATTGTGGCGTGCACCGCTACATAGCCAGCTTTTTGAATGACCCAAATGTGAGACCGATATTTCATTGAGAGTATATTGCACACAATGGTGATCAATATTGAATTAGCCTTTTTGAATTATCTTTGTAATTTCATATTTCTTTGCTAAGTAAGGCTTTCCATTGCCTGCAATGGGATTGGAACCTCCAAATGTAAATGACGAAATTTTGAGGTCTGTTGCTATAAACGCTCGGCTATGATTATCCTCCAACTGGGAAACGGGAGCACTCCGAGAAAACCTACACACACGGTGTTTGTCCACCACAAAGCCCACTTGGCATGGCAGGGATCGACCGACGACCCTTATCACCAGAAATGAGCGCTCTACCAACTCCAAATAAACTAGATGTTGCATATCTTGGCGAGAAATTGAGCACCAACGAAACTTTCTATGGCACAATCTGGCACAAAGGATTGACGTCATTTGAGGTTTATTTTTTTCATAGATCTCGAGTGGCCAAGCTGACACCCAATAAATAAATTGAATGTCCCATATTTTACCGACGAACTGAGCACAAGCGAAACTTTCTACGTCATAATTCGGCACAAACGATTGACATGAATTGGTATTATTTCTAAAATTTATCACAGAATTTATTCATAAGTATGTCCTTAAAACTGAGAATTGTATAATTTTGTCACGATCGCAAGTCAAAGAGCCTTTTTATGTAATGTTCAGCACAAACGAAAGATAATCGATTGATGCCAGTTCAAGAGCAGCATTTTAATTTTATCGGGATTCCAAGCGTGAAGCTGCCCCCAAATATTTAATGTCGCATAATTTTGCGACGAAATAATCAAAAAACAAGCACAACCCATTGACGCCATTTCAATTTCAAAATATTTTTTTCTAGATTTCGAGTACGACGCTGACACAACCCTGCTCGAAATAAATTGAAAGTCGTATATTTCAACGACGAATTGACCACAAATGAAAATTTCTATACCAAAATTCGGCATTAAAGATCGACACAAGCTTCATTTGGAAATTCAAATTTTTGACCAATTCGAGTGTGAAGCCGGTCCAAAAATTAAATGTCGCTTAATTTTGCGACGAATTGAGTACAAACGAAACTTTTTGTTGCACAATCCAGCACAAATGAAGCACAAACGATTGCACTAGTTTTTGTCGGTTTTATGGTCCTTTGGATGGCCAGCTTTACTATAGCGTGCCAGCAAAAATTAATGTCGCATAAATTTGCGACAAATTGAGCACATACGAAACTTTCTACGGCACAAAAAAGCACAAACGACTGGCACATATTTGATTTGGAAATTCAAATTTTCGGCGAATTCGAGTGTGAAGAAAGTTGAATGTCCCATAAGTTTGCGACGAATTGAGCACAAACGAAACTTTTTGTTGTACCATCCTGCACAATCAATTGCACTAGTTTTGCTTGGCATAATTTTTATTTCGAAATTAGAATTTTCGGCGAATATGAGTGTGTAGCTGACCCCCCAAAGTGAATATCGGATAATTTTGCGACGAATTGAACTCATACGAAACTTTCCACGCCACAATCCAGTATAAACGCAGCACAAACAGTTGAAAGAAGTTTGATAATTCAAATTTTTGGCGAATTCGAGTGTGATGCTGGCCATCCCCAAAATTGAATGTCACATAATTTTGCGATGAATTACAAACGAAACTTTTTGTTGCACAAACGCTCATAAACGAAGCACAAAGGATTGCATTAGTTTTGGTCGTTTTTGCCGTTCTTAAGGTGGGGGGCGCTTAGAGAGACATGCCCAAAATTGAAAGTCGCATAATTGTGCGACGAATTGAGCACAAGCGAAATTTCTACGGTGCAATCCAGCACAAACGATTAGCACAAGTTTCATTTCGAAATACAAATTTTCGGCGAATTCGAGTGTTAATTAAGCTGCACCCCGCAAAAAATTGATTGTAGCGTAATTTTGAGGCGAATTGAATACATTCGAAACTTTCTACGGCACAATGCAGCACAAACGATTGGCACAAGTTTCATTTCGAAATTCAAATTTTCGGCGAATTCGAGTGTGAAGCTGGCATCCCAAAATTGAATGTCGCATACTTTTGCGACGAATTGAGCACAAACGAAACTTTTTGTTGCACAATCCGTCACAAACGAAGCACAAATGATTACACTAGTTTTGGTCTTTTTTGCCGTCCTTAAGGCGGGGGGCGCTTCACGGAGGTCTAAGGTTTCCTTTCAAAAGTACCCAAGTTTCATAAATAAAGCCCCTTGTACACGATTCAATAACGTTTGAACAAGAGCGTTGAACAAGCAATTGGATGAAAATGACGTCACGAGTCAGAGACTCCACACAGGAAATCTCTTGAATTCACGTCTTCTCATCCAATTCGTCCTATTTAGAACCTGTCCTCTTTTTATTGAATTCAACGCAGTGATCTACCAATCACATCACTGGTGACTTGAACACGTGACAACTGTGCTTCCGGAATGCTAAAAATTAAAATGTGAACATGGAGCAGGGAATTTTTAATCCCTTGTTTTTATGATACGAAATAAAGATATTATCAGAAAATCAAAATGAAATAAAATAAAGTATCGCTACAAGAAATTCTATCGCATCTTGCTGAGGTAAAGTGTACCTGATGTTTCTTCTGTAGTTTTTGTACAATCACTATTGCAATAGAAATTGATACAGAGGGTTTACTATAATTTCCAATAAAGTTTGTATTGTATTTAGGAGCAGTAGGATATTAATATTTAAAGTGCCACTGAGTTCCTCATAATTTATGTGGGAAGGTCGAGTTTTTATTTACTGTATGTAGGAAATTCAAAGCTGCTAAACATGGAAGTATCTTGGTACACTTTACTATACGGCACAAAACAATGTAATCTTTTCCAACGTATGTGAAAGTGTTGTAACTTAAAATATAACAAAGTTTCGAGTCATGGAGGTATTAAATTAGAGAGAAATAGCGAAAAGTACTTGGAACTACTTGGCTGCTTCCACGTTGGTGAGCGAGCACATTAAATCGTGCACGCAATAGCGAAAAGTACTTGGAACTACTTGGCTGCTTCCACGTTGGTGAGCGAGCACATTAAATCGTGCATGAAATAGCGAAAAGTACTTGGAACTACTTGGCTGCTTCCACGTTGGTGAGCGAGCACATTAAATCGTGTATGAAATAGCGAAAAGTACTTGGAAGTACTTGGCTGCTTCCACGTTGGTGAGCGAGCACATTAATTTGTGTATGAAATAGCGAAAAGTACTTGGAAGTACTTGGCTGCTTCCACGTTGGTGAGCGAGCACATTAAACCCTGCATGAATAGCGAAAAGTACTTGGAACTACTTTACTGCTTCCACGTTGGTGAGCGAGCACATTAAACCATGCATCGCATATAATAAAAATCTGACCTTCTTTAACCCGCCTTTGCTTATTCAACATTGTGGCCATGATTTTTGTAGCAAATAATGTGTCATTCATAATTCGACGGAATGCTATTAATATTCCGCCGCATTCCTACAATCTGCATGTAGTAATGAACGCAAATAAATCTATTCCGACAAGAAATGTCACGATTAGTATACCTCCACATGGCGCTATCTTGATCAACTGGAGTGCATATGTAATGGAATAATAATAAACTATGCATTTTCACTTTGGATTGTGAGTTGTCGTTAGATGTTTATAGAAGTGCATGTAACCTGAAGTAAATAAAAACTTATAAGAATTGAAAAGAGTTTTGAATAAAGCAATAAAAAGTCGATGTTCGAGGCACCACCAACTACGGAATCGCGGCCGTTAATCAGGTTATTATTTTATTAAAAGCGACGCATATCATGTTTAACATTCACTCGATGTTCCCGCTTTCAACGCAGAAAGAGCAAATCGACTCATGTGCTTTTGGCTTCTTCACACTTCCGCTTAACTTATCGAATCGCGTACGAGCACCGTCCAAGCACTTTCAACACTACTTGGATACAACCCTTTGATTATTCCAGTTTTATTGTGTACGCACTCATCCAACTACTTGTTCAAGAATTTGATTCTATGTTTATTGAATCGTGTACGAGAGGCTTAATGAAAGAGTAATGTAAGTACAACGGAAAGAAAAGGTATCAAATAAGGTAGAAAGGAATACGTAAATCGCACAGAGAAAGGAAGCCATCTACTATGTGTAGAGAAAGTTTTTTATGGTAGACTCTTTTACAGTATTTCACCAAAATGTGCAAGGTTTATCTATAGATAAACAACTATCACTTCAAGTCCTGTTACAAAATGATTTACAAAATGTAAAAGTCTTATGTTTGGCAGAACATTGGGCAAGTGAACAAAATATGAAATTTATAACCATATCTAACTCAGAGTGTATAACATACCACTGCAGCTTCGAAAGGAGGGTCTTGCATATTTATTAGATCAGGTATCAAAACAAGAGAAGTACTAAAGTTTGCTCATTTACATGAAGAGAAAGAATTTGAAACTTGTATTTTAGAAATTTCAGATGTAAATTTAGTTATAATATGTATCTATCGAACCCCGGATAGCATCATAAATATATCTCTAAGAAAATTAGACCAAATTTTGGAACACTATAATAGTACTAAATACACACCTGTTGTAGTGGGGGATCTAAATATTAATTTCTAAACGCAAGCAGTAAACTCAGTCAAATATTTTATTCAAAATATACAATCTAAAACCAACCATATTTATTCCTACTATAATCACGAAAGAGCTCCAGCTCAACAATCGATCAAATATTAATTAACACTGACCACTTATATTTTCAATCTCTAGTTATAAATACAGGGTTTTCTGATTACGAACCCCAACTAGTTACTCTGGGTAATATAAAACTTTTCCCAAAAGTTGTATAGCATTTTTCCTAATAAACTGTGCGGGACTTAAGTAATGAAAATGAAAATATTTCAACCACCTTTTAAGAAAAGAGACTTGGGATATCTACATAAATGAAAATGTAAACAATATATATGGTGCTTTATTAGATACTATTTGCTATAATTTCGAAGGGGCTTTTCCGACAAAGAGAGTAAAAAAGACAAGGCCAGCATGGATTATATGAGAAGTTAAGAAAGAAGAAACTCAATGTATAGTACTGAATAAAATAAAGAAGAGAGAGGGATCACATCAAGCTGAGTTAAGATATAAAGAGCACAGAAAACTATATAAGAAATTACTAAAAAAATGTAGACAATGTTTTTACAATCAGAAAATTCAGAATTCAAAAAATAAGACAAAAGAGATGTGGAATATTGTTCAGAATGAATTGAATCTTACTAAGAGTACGTTTATTGCGATTATCTTAAACCATGAAGGCCATCAAATTGTAAAACCAATTGACGTTGCAAAAAACGTTTAATGATTATTTTTTAAATGAAATCTCGGATCATATTAAGTCTCCTAACTTATTAACACATGAAATTGATTAAATGAAGATACATCAATGCGATAAAACAATTTTTCTTCAACCAGTAACGAAAATAGAATTGCAAAATATTGTAAGAGAATAAAATCCTCTAATTCCTCAAGTATAGATAGCATATCAAATAATTTATTCAATAAATGTTGGGAAAATATTATAGATCCATTATGTTACCTTGGTTATCATTATGGATGTTACCATTATCCATTACCAACATATCTTTCGAAAGTGGTAATTTTCCAGAGAAGTTCAAAATTGCTAAGCTGAAACCAATACACAAGATAGGATCACGTGATAACTTTACAAATTACAGACCTATATCACTCTTTCCTGTAGTCAGTAAAATACTAGAAAAATAATGTGTAAAAGGGTTGATAATTTATTTGACACTTACAACATTATTTCAAATGCTCAATATGGTTTTCTAAAAGGAAAATCAACCGTAACAGCAATATGCCAATTTACCATGAAAATTTTAGAGCTTTTGGATAATTTTCTTTGTCTAGGCTTATTCCTTGACTTAACGAAGACTTTTGACGTAGTACAACACTATATCTTGCTTTAGAAAATGCATAATTATGGAATAAGGGGAATATCGTACAACTGGTTCAAATCGTATCTAACTGGGATAAAATAAACAGTTGAATAATAATAGTAACAGAATAAATAATAACACTATAGAAACATGCTTATCAGATGAAAAAGATATTAAATATGGAGTTCCTCAAGGGTGTGTACTGGGTCGCTTGTTATTTCTTATATATATTAATGATCTTGATTTAAATATAATAGCAACCAATATAACATTATTTACAGATGATACGTCTGTATTAATATGTGGCAAAGGTCACTCGCTTTATAGTAATAGCAAAAAGGCATTAGAAGATATATCACTATGGCTTGAAAGAAGGCTTAAATGCTGATGAAATGCATGCGTTGATATTTCAGAACAGAAATATTACACCACATTTTACACTGTCGTTTCATAACAAAATCATTAGTTTTGTTAATAGTAGCGTATTTTTGAGACTAACACTGGACAAGCACATGAACTGCGAAGAACATATAAAATGTTTGGTACTTAAACAAATTATGTTATGCCATAAGAACTATAAGGCAAAAGATAAGTGAAGAAACAGCAAAATCACTCTATTATGCTTCATTCCATTCACTGCTACGATATGGAGTAATCTTTTGGGGAAATTCTCACAAGAGCATAGACATTTTCAAATTACAGAAAAGAGTTGTTCGTATAATAGCATGTAAAAACCAAACACACCATGTAAGCAAAATTTTAAATCATTACAAAACATTCCACTACCTTGTATTTATCTGTACGAACTTCTTACATATATTAATAAGCATAATGTTAACTATAGCATGAACAGAGATGTACATAACTACTATACGAGACAAAAAAAAATTCATATAAATAATCATAATACTACATTATATCAAAAAGTTGTCGATTATGCTGGAAAACATTCATATAATATGCTAGCCATCAAACTCAAACGAGAAAATAATATTCAAAAGTTTCAAAAATGTTAAAAGCTCTATTTCTTCAAAATGTGTTTTACAAAATAGGCGACTATGTAAATTTTTGTAATAGTCGTTAATTTATAATTGTAGTTTGTAATGATTTTCTTTTATATATTGTTATTCATATTATCTATTTGTAATTTGACACGTCCAACATCATTTATATGATAAAAAGGATGAAAATAAATACAAATAAATACACAAATTTTGTTATGCGCGACGATAGAAAACGCCGCCATTAATTAATTGCCTGGTAGAAAAAGAAAAGAAATGCCCGTTTTTTAATATTCTTATATATGGGGCATAAATATATTTTCTTTAAATGACAGGGATGGAGCAGCCAAGCTGCATACTTTCAACTCCGCAATGCATTAAACCTTGCTTGAATGAACATTGGACAATTTGGGATAAACACGAGGAATGTGATACTCATTGATATTTGTAAAGGTGCCCCCTACTCTAATGTAAGCCCCTTGTGACAGTTTGTCTTCCTAAGCTGCTGCGGTGTATGCAGACAAATTATGCATCAAATTATCCGAAGAAATGTGCTCCAAGCCAGAGCCAAAATTTTAATGATTATCATCTGTCGCAAGTAACGATGCTATAGATGAATACTCAGCTGAGAAATCGGACATTATCCTGAGCACAGTGTTGAATATCCTGTTTCTTAAGGTCCACAACACAACTAGTGACTTAAAGGCTAAAATATATGGAAAAACTTGTTTTCTCATTTGGCAAAAGCATTGGATTTACTGATGATTTTTCCATTTTTCGATCACAAATACTCACTAGTTAGCAGATATGTCGTGGTTTCCATCCACTTTCGTTACTGATTTAGTGAATGTAATGCATTTCAAGGCTCCAAGTTACAACTTTTTAATGATTCTTAAATTCTTAAAAACGGTTTGTGGGACCCCTTATGCTTCTTGCCTCTCTGCTCTGGATTCTGACCACATGAGCTAGTACCACAGATAAACTATTCGAGATGTTCACTGTAAGCCTTAAAAAACCTGCGCTCTATTTTCGGCCTTTGAAGAAGTTTAGTCTTTCACCTACAGATGGCGCAGGGTGAAATTTTCTAGGTTTTAGCTCCACGCTATCTGGTGGCGAGAGGCAAACCATGTCAAAATTCCCGCCGATTCCCTCCTGCCTATTTATTGGCTGACCGTCTCTCATGGCCTTCCTCAAGTTGATAATGATGAAGTCTTTCACTCTTTCCCCACCAAACACGTTTTGCAGTGAATAAGAAGGAAGTTATTGCTTGTGTGAGGGACAGCCGCGATCGTTTCCAAATCTATAAAAAGAAATAGAACCTCATTACACACATCATCCCGACCCCGTAGACGTTTTGCACATAAACAGGTTTTTTGGCAAAAAGGCGGGTGCTGATGGATTTAAATTTGACAAAACTGGTTTAGAGACTTCTTTTGGCACATACAAATACTCCAAATACGGGCACACAGGTCTATCCTGTATCTTTGCCTTCAGTCCAGTGTGACGAACTCAAATAAAATGTGTAAATTCTTCATATAGATCTATTCGAGAACAAGATCAATAACATTGTTCTTGAAATAAATAAACTTTGCTTTTCTGTAGATGTTTTGCAGTAAAAAGTATTACAGTAATATTTATTTTAGGAATTATTATACTACAGGTATTAGGTATTATTCTACATCAGTTTAATTATACAATGCGCCATTTATCAATATCAGCATATACATCAACTTTCACCTCATATATTTTACCTTTCATCATCCATTCTTGCCATTCTTTTTTCTTCTTATTAAAAGTGTATGATACTTGATTTTCCCGTGGCTCAGCTCACGAAGAAGGACATCAACGATTCCAAACGAATCCTGTTCTATTGGTTTCCTTACCGGTCCCATTAACTTAACTGGTTCATTTGATACCATATCCTCCTCCCGTGGTGCTTTTTTTTTCTTCATTTGTTTAGAAGATCTACTGACTTGGCTATTGTCTATGGCATTAATCTCAGATAAATAACTTTGTTTCATTGATTTAGTAGCCTGAAACATAGTTTGCATACTACAATATTTTGTTACTCTTATGGTAGTTTGTGAATACTTGCTTGAGTTAAAACATGAATCATTTTGCACTGCTACATGTTTCACCCATACTTTATCACTAATCTTCTGTGTTTCTCGTGTGCATTGATGTAATTTAGTTTGTATATCAATTTCTTCGGTTGCTGGCAATTGGCTTACCCAATTCTCCGATGGTAATTACATTTTTATATTTGTGGATTTAATTTCATTAAAACAGTCGTATCATCACCCTTAAATAGACCCGTCTCACACATTACTTTCTGCTGCATCTTAGAATTTCTTGGAACTTGATTCGTACTAGACATACAGCAACGCGCAAAATGATTATAATTTTTACATTTCCAGCAAGTTGCATTTCTTGCAGGACGTAGCCTCTGAACCTTATGCACTAATCCACATTTTGAAAACTTTATTCTGTTGTTACTGCATGCATTTTGTGAATCCATTCACTTACTATAAATACGCCCCATACTAGAATTGTAAGTCTCGTTTGACTTGTTGTATACGTCCATAACCCCATACCGTTTGAATCTAAATTAACTTTTTTAGATAACTCCATTATTTCTGCACGTAACATGAAATTAATAACTTGATTCAACGTGATACCCTGCATAGCCAGAAGTATGGATTGCAAATCTAAGTCTCTAATTCCCACTAAACATTGGTTGAGAATTTTAGCCTCTATGTTCGATTCAAAAGAACACCATCCCGCTTGCGTCTTTATTTGAGCGACAAAATCTATGAAATTTTGCCCAGTTTGCTGACACAGCTTGTAAATTTTTTGCCTTTCATTGTAAATCTCATATTTTACTCCTTGGCTTGCTGTTACCCAATATGACGTTAGCTTTCATTTCTATGTTGACCACATTGACATCATCTGAACCAATATGTTGTTTATAACCATAGTGATTTGAAAACTTGTGTTGCGCATCCTCGTCGTCCAATTTGTTAAACCTAAAGGTTTTTGTGGGTTCGTTATACTAAAATTCTACGAGTAATCCTGAGTATCAAAGACTGGTGCTAACATTTAGTTCCAATGCTAATATATCCTTAATAATTATAGCGATCAAAGAAATCATTTATGTTTCTAGCGAAACAAGGCATTCACTGGGTCATAAATACACATATTTAATCAATATAGACTTCATAATATTTCATCATAGTGAGAATGTTTTTCTACTATTAACAGAACTGATGGTCCCAAGTGCTAGAGGTGAGCGTTCTAATCATTGAGCCACCGCGGCATAAATGTTTGAATTTTTTTATAAAAGCAATTATTTTCACTTTAAAACAGGATTATGGAGTCTCTTCGCAGTTACAGTTTATATATTCGATACACTTCCGAAATAATTTCAAGGCCAATAGAGCCATTTGTTGCAGTGTTCGAAGTGGAATATAAAATATAAGGCGACGTTTGCAAAAGTGGGTTACAAAGGTAGCAGTTCGATTGCACATAGTGGTGGGGATTGCCTATTGAAAGTAAAAGCAATGAACTACTATTTATAAAAAGGTAGGAGTACCCAAAATCCAAAATGAAATAGGTAAGGGCACTCAATGCCCCTCTTTAGCTCCTTCCCACATCGAGCAGTGATTTGTTGTAAAAACGTTCCAGACGAAAGTTTCTTAATTATATGCTTTTCTTTAAAGTTCACAATGGTTCACGGTGTCCTCTAGTCTTACAACGTTAATTTAGCTCATTTCCCGACTTCATACAATGATTTGCACAGCGACGTAAGTCCGGTGACAATACTATATTATATTGTTAGTTTCATACATTTCTATATTTTAAAAGCTTATTTTATTTTTTTTAAATACCTGTAAATACTAGCTTGCATCGCTGTGGCGTTCATTGGTTGCAGAACACTTTAGGTTTTGTGTAAAAATAATTTAAAAAACTTTTTAAAGACATAATATTCATAAACAATTCGTACTAAAAAGTAAAACAATTTTGGTTCTACATGACTAAAAAGGAAAAGTATGAGGCGCGCTCTCATATACAGTCACTTTATACATTCTTCAATTAGCGCGCCCAATGCTTTTCTTTTAAGTCGTGCACAAACATAATTATTTTTATTTACTTTTTAGTACAAATTGTTTAAGAAAAGTAAAGTATATCCTTAAAAAGTTTTTCATTATTTTTTAAAAATAGAATCAGAATCTGGTTTCAAAAATACCATCTCCATTTAAGAAAATCAAATTCCTGTCTAGATTAGTGAACATTACCATCCGATATAGCATACACGATTTAGTTATTTATTTGTTTTGTTATTTTTAGTTACAACTTATCACCTTCATTTTAGAAAGGGTGTCCGAGTGGTCCCACACACCATCTATATAAATTATAACGTATGAACTACACCGATAAACTACCGAGGGTGATCCCTCACATCAAAACAAGACGAAAGATCCTCTTACAAATTTTTACGAAATGTGCCTAGTTTTGGAGCTACAGGCTGCCGAAAGCGTGGGGAAATGAATTTTAAATCTTCATATTTCTAACACCACTAACATAGAGTTGATGCGGCATGGCAGCATCAAAGAATTCAAACCTTCTCTATCCAAAAACACACATATCAAAATTCCATAATTGGCGCACAAGGGATTCCGCAAAGGAATTACGGGATTTCCAGATATTCTCTGAAGTGAAGGTGGGTCGAAATGAGCATGAACTGGGCCGGTTTCACAAGGAAACAATAATTTGTTTCCTCCAAATACCCAATGATTTTTTAAACATTCGTGATTGCATAGTAAGCAGGAGAAAGTCGAGGAATGGAAAACAAGAGAGGCGCTGAAATTAAATGATACGAGTGGTGGGAGAATTTGCTGAAAAGAAGAAATGTTATGAAGGAAATATCAATTAAGGAAAGAGAAATAAGTGAGCTGTTATCTAGGATAGAACATATGCCTATTGAAGAAGACCGAGGTCTACGTATAGAAGAAGCCATACCAAGGGTCCAGCCTGAAACCAATGATCCAAAACCAGAAAATAAATTAAAACAAGGAAGGATACAAAAATTTAGAAACCCGGACCAAAATGCCATTTTGATGCAAGAACTAAATGGGAAGAACGAGAGGGTATTACAAAGAATCAAGAGGAAGGAAAACATAATTACCAAACCTAATAAGAGACATTTAAATAAGCTGAAAAATGTGGTAAAGGGAAGAATCCACTGTATCAAAAGTTGGAGAACAAGACATTAAATGTAGAAACTGAAGCAAAGCAAGTGCAATACATTTTAAACGAAATGGTATTGAAGGAGCCAATACTCAGAAGATTATTATGAATAAAAAAGGAAGGAAGAAAAATCCTAGTGAAGTGATATAACCAATAAAGACTTTTAATGAAAATAATAATAAAAGTGCCATAATCTGATAAAGATTTCTAACAAAACAAGTGAAGTGACGTAACTAGATAAAAGACTATTAAATAAACAATAATTAAGACTGTGATATTTTAATAGTGAAACTCACTACAAACTATGTTAAGTTAGGTACTGCTATTTTTTAATATTTTTTCGAAGCCTGTAAAGAAATATAATTATGGAATAATGATAGCAATATGTTACTGATGATAATATAATTGTTCTCTTTCTGCTTCTATAAAAGATATCTTTTTCATTACATAATATGTAAATTAATGTAAAAGTTATTTAATAAAATGTTTTAAAGAAACTCAGAAATCAAAAACAAAAAAATATCGCTATAAGCTTGGAAAATTGTGAATTCAGCCTTTATGTTGAATATACAAGTAAATTAACAGGTGCGTGTATACAAACCAAAGTAATACGGAAAGCAAGATTTGAATATTGAAATTGTCATGCATATGTGTGTATGTAAAGGTTTCAAATGTTGTCATGTGGCGCAGTGACTCACGACATCAAGGGTATATAAGTAGTGTATCCGGGTTTCGGCTCGAGCAAACCTCTGGTTATCTCTACGGAGGGGACCAGAGTAATAAATATGTCAAAGACCTATTTTTGTCAATTTTCTTTCATATTATTATTCTAATTACATATTGTTTCATTTTATAATTTATTTCCAATATGCCTTATTCTTCTCTATTATTAATTCTCTTTTGAAATCTTGTTCCCCAAATGCAGAACGCCTTCAGCCAGGCCGGCTGTGGTAAGGATTTACTTTGTCCTTTAGATGCACGCCTTCAGACAGACGGGAAATTATTACTACTGGTGGTCAGTGGTTTACAGCCTTTGTCTAGTTACGTTAGGCTTTCAGACAGGCGGACCTAGGCTATTAACCCATCCTAAGGCAACTAACGCCTTCAGCTAAGCAGTAGTTGTTTCCTTGCCTTTTCACGCCTTCAGATAGACGGAAAGAGGTACTTATCCATCCTTGGTGTACTGCACTCCCTCAGTGAGGCGGGCGTATACTACTGTACCAGGTTCTCAAGTGCCTGCAGACAGGCATAAGGGAGCCTTAAACCGATCCTAATGACGGTTGCGCGCCTTCAAACAGGTGGGCGGTCGTTTGCCTTGCTCTTGTCAGACAGGCGGACAAGAGAACTTATCCACCCTTTGTATATTGCACGCCTTCAGGCAGGCAGGCGTATACTACTCATCCTCTCTTTTGAAGTTTGTTTTCCGTATGCGTTCCTGTACGACTAATTAAGATTTGCCTTTCAGCACAGTGTTAGTGTTCGGTGATCCCACACCCGGGAAGCCGTGGCAGAATATTGAGAGGATATACGAGAAACATTCTTTAGATCTCTTCCAGGTCCATTACAAATTGATGGTCGTGCAGGACAGGGAAAAATGTTGAATCACTTTTTTTCACTGTGTACAGGGAAACTAATTTCAGGATGTTTTCATGCGAGCTGCACTTACTTGGTTGGTTACAATGTGCGAATGTTAGAACTTTTTAAAATTAAGCCAGATTCATACAGCGTCAAAAAGTGGGTTTTGGCTGTTATGCAGCTAGAGGCTTCAATTTTACTTGGAATAAATATTACAGTAAATGATTTGTATATCCTTTCAAGCATAAAAACACGTTTCCGTGAAGTCGATTGTTAGAAAGTATTACAGTTCTTCCGTATTTTCCATAATTTCTTTTCGACCATTTTCCTCATTATACGAGTATAAGAGACTAAAAACTTCTTCGTCATCTTCTCCAGTAACGTTCGCCTCTCGCAAACGTACTTCAAGACTTTCCTCATTTATATTGTGTGTTCAGCTGGTTTAACGTCTCTCGGACTAGGCACCACAGACGTTTCTAAGGCTGAAAACAAAGGACATCACAGTTTCTACTACGCTTATATTAGCTTGCCCTGTCTGTCCAGGTCAAATATTTTAATCAGTTTTTAATCCCCATCAAATTGTCCAATCTAAATGGAACTTTACACACTTTTGTGTGCCTGATTGAGATTCAAAACTCGTTAAGTTTGTAAGGCAAATCAGTAAGGGCACTCGAAGTTACGGGAAGAGAATAGGAGAAACATTTCCCGTTCCTGTCCAGACTTTCACATATATAATAATTCAGAGCGATATTCAATCCACTACTGGATACCTCTTCCCGGAGGGAGGAGATTGGTCTACTACTTCCACGCTGATAAGACGGGTTGGGAGAGGAGAGCCTAAGCTCTCAATGTTATCCCCACTATCTTTTATTCATAGCAGTTCCCCAATTACATCACGATGCTTTGTGGGCATCGTTTCAGACCCACACACCTTGGAAAAATTCCTTGGCAGCGTGGGAATCGAACCCAGGAACCCTCAGATCCGTAGTAAGTAACGCTAACTACTAAACTAACGGGGCGGTTGCCGTCATATATATGCACCAGGCACAGGCACAATGAATTTGCACCAATCAACAACTTTTCTAGGTGCAATCACGTTCGTTATGTGCCTTTTTATCTAGTGGTGGAAGTTTTGGGGAGGTTAAAGACAAAAATATTACTTGCTGATGTGCTAGGTCTTGCCAATTTTTTGTACTTTTCGCAATTCGCGGAGACAAAAATAATCGAGTTTGATATATCGACAGTACCACCAACTACGTACCCTAGTAGTTAATGCATAGTGACAAATTACTGCTCGTGACCATACAGTTTACTGTAAATAACACAAACACTGTAGTTTAGATGTAGTAATGTCTTGCTCATTTTAAAGGTTAAAAAGCCGGACATGTTCCGCATAAACAGGACGGTTGGTAACCCTACGGCCAGGTATAAACTGGATAAAATGGTCTTCAATCCTACTTTACACTGAATAAAGTGACACAATTATGGTTTAGTCCACCCCCCTTGATCACATCCTGGATCCGCGTATATAGGCTATATTATATGGCCGCCTGGTCACGGATTCAATTCCCACTGGGGTCCATTGATGGAAGTGACATGCAGTACACTTGTTCAATCAATTCAATTCAATTCAATTCAATATCAATTCAATCAATATAAGTGTTTCGTTTTCTCTTTGAAACTGAAACTAGAATCAAAGATCTTTTATTATGATATCCATGCTAGAATATAAAACGGAAACGCTTTCAAATACATGAGTCGAAAGGCAGTTTTGGACAACTCACAAGAACCATCTTAAATACAGTAGTTATATATTTCTCACATCCCCCTTCCATTAACATTTACAGAATCTCTTTCACATTTGCGAGCGCTACTGTTAGGGGGAACATGTAACACGTACGAAAGAACAATGAACACTAAAGATAGGATACACAAATCTGCGAAGCATATTATATACTCGTAGATGCATGTGGTGTAAAAGAAATAAGACATTGACTTCTCTGGGTTGTATCTATGTTCATTTTTTATAGATTCGAAAACGATGGTTCCCTCTCATACAATAACATAACGCAAAGGGAGGGAAGCTCAATATTTACCCCTTCGTTCTTAGTTCCTAACAACCGCAAAACCTATTTGTAATTGGGAAATACTTGTTTATTTTCAAGACCATTTCCCAGACGTAGGTCATGGGCCATTCGAGTCTGTCAGCCAATAAGCAGAAAGGAGGGAAGCAGCGGGAATCCGAAGGAAAAGGTAATTTAGCTTCAGAGCAACTAAGATGCATAACTCCTTGGGCATCCACTCAGCCACACCAAGTCTCTCTTGGTGTTCCACAATAAATTCAATATTATCTTTGCCTTTACCAATATTGTTTTAGAACCCTGATCCTCAACCTATTCTAGACTTCGGCTCGTCTTCAACAGGCAGGTGGAGTGTCTAAAAACCTATTATTTGTACTGGCTCGACTTCTAAAGGCAGGCTCGTCTTCAGTGGGCACGTAGACCCTATTTACTAACTGCAACTCACCTTCATTCGGCAGGTAGGAGTTCTTCAACCTATTCCTAGCGTCGACTCATCTTCAGTAGGCAGGTAGACGCTATTCCCTAACTCCAGCTGGTCCTCAGTAGGCAGGTAAGAGTTTCCCAACCTAACCTATTCCTAGCGTCGGCTCGTCTTTAGTAGCCATGCAGAAACCATTTCCTAACTGCAGCCCGTCTTCAGTATCAGGTAGGAGTTCTTCCTTCCTAATGTGATTACAGATTACAGAGTTTTATATTTTTGTAACGGATGTAACACGGATTGGACATTACTTTTTCAGTACTTATTCAGAATTGTATTTTCTGTGAAAGCAAAAGGGCCTAAAGCCCTAAAATTTTTATGGTGAAAGGAGAAGATATGCACTTCTTTACTACTGCAAATTTTCCGAATTACTCGGAACAGTTTTCCTGTGGCAATTTTTAAAACCCGTATCGGACTCTACATAAAAAACGTAACGGTTGTGTCCAGGTGCACAATGCGAGTGAATTTCGCATGTGAAACATAAAATAACGAATGTGAATATTAAAAGGAAAAGTTAAATTAACAGTAATTAATAACACTACTTTCCAGTGAAACTTAGAGCACTTATACAGGGTGTCTCTGAAATAATATGGCAAACTTCCGGTGATTATTCACATCAAAACAGAAAAAGCTTTTCAAAGAATTTCGAGTCATTTTGTATGATTGGAACTACAGCATCGTCGCAAATGACATCATATCTTGACACAAATCGAAGTAGTACCTGATACATCTATTTAAGCAACGTTTATGATTGAGAGAGTGCCACATAGACAGGTTTAGCAATGCAAGGATTTTATTGTCAATGAAATAAATGGTTTAGTAGGACAAAGAAATCCTGTTTAAGCTGGATTTTCCAATCATAAAAGTAGCTTAAATGCGTGCATTGATTACTTCTTGAACTGTTTGCTAAGCTATTTATGCCATTATATGTCGAACTCTGACGTCATTTGTGATGATGTCGCCGAAACATTGAACTCCTATAGATCCTAAACAATACATGCCTCGAAATTACTTTACAGGAATGTTTTCCTTGTTTTAATGTGAATAATTATCTCCCAAAACTTGCGTAATTATTTCTGAGACACATTGTATACGCTTCTTTCTACATTTTTCTCTGCAGCGTCACAAAATGTCCGTGCATTATTGACTAAAATTTTTCGTTGCAAGATACGACTTTGTACCGCCCTTTCCATAATATCCTCCCCCCATTAACATCATATATGGTCCTTTACCGTGCGAAATATGGTAAACAAAATCCATATAACTTTGTTCAGCTGATATTCCAAACTTCCATCAAACTGTAGCGGTTCTTAAACTACCCAGTTGCACCATTGTAACACAGATGAAGGGCTTTATATTTGTGCTGATTTTTCTACAATATGTACTCTCCAGATAGCTTTATTGTGCACAAGTAAAGAAATTTTATCATGCTATAAATCATTACTCAGAATAACACAACTCCTTTTGTTAGATCCAGATTGTAGCTTACGACTCTTGAATATATGCATCACTGTTTCATCATCATAATTTGATCGTTGTTTTTTACTACCTGTAACTGTGTTTTAGTAATGAATGCATTACACCTCGTTTCAGTTAGTTATCTTAACAATTCCTCAAATACATAAAAATAAAATCATGTTGTGAGAACTTTCCTGTTTTCATTGTTTTATTAAACAAATTATCTATCAGTTTAATATTTGGTCAAGCTGAAAAAGTTCCGACATCAGATCAGAAAAGTAGGGATGAGCAAAGTACAAAGTCGTCACCAACTTCTAGATCTAATTCAATATCTTTATTTGATTGAATTAAGTTGTTGAATTAACGACGATTTAGATGTATGATGGTTATAATTATTTAAGGATGCGACTGGAAATAAATAAAAATTTATTCGCAGAAGAGTTTATTTAATATCGGCCAAGGTTTGTCATTAATAGAAGCAAGAAAAATCAAGCAGTAATGAACAAATATTGAAATGATTGTAAATTTTGAGGAACATTTTCCTGTTAATGCTTTTTTACTATTATACTAATAGGAGAGACCTTGCATATTTAAAATGTGAAGAATAAAATCGAATTAGAGCAATGTTAATAATAAAAATGAAGAACATGAAGGCAAATACTACAAATTAATCCCGTTCAATTAGGTCACTTGTCACCAATAAAAACTTTGTTTTGGGCTTTAGAAACTCCCGACATCAGCGGGCAGGGTTACGCCTCTATGCCGACCCCGACGGCGGCCCGCAAAATGGCCGTACGAACGAACGCTACTTACGGATTTCGCCAACCTTTCCCGACTACTGGATTGTGGGGACGGCGTGGGATTCCGCACTTGGAGAGGAAGAACGGACGAAAAGTGGCACAGATGTTAATAAGTAAGTGAAGTTAATGATATTAAAACTGAGGAAGATCGGAGGGGAGAATCCTCAATTCGACCCTGGGAAACTATACGACTATATGAAGCTGGACTATAGGTTGGCGAGAATACATGTCCCGAAGACCCTGATAGTCGCCAAGAATAATAGTAACAAATATACACCAACAACGAAAATCAATTTTCTTTGCTATTATAGAGAAAGTAAACAGGATTAGTCTCAGGGCGGATGATATTCCGATGGACCCAAAATACCTGCTAGACTTGGTTAATATGGTCTTTGAGAGGAGAGAAGAAAATTTGCAATTGAACAATATCTATAGACAATTCGTGATGGCATACGGAAGAATCGCCTTCAATCCGGTGGAAAGATTCCTGACGTACTACGTCCACACAAGTCAACCTTAAACCATAGTGAAGATAGTGCAGCTTAACGCGGATATAGCAAAAACCGTCTGTATTGAGCTCGGATACTTGTATGAGAAGGAAAATATGGTCGTGGCATACATACAGGAACTACATGTCAATAAAGAAAAATTTCCAGGCTTACCAATTGACGTTAGGATCATTTTGCCTAATGGACCAAACCAAAGAATGCAACAATAATTTTTAATATAAATACTGAAGTTTTAGTACACTCAGGCCACAATGACAGATGGGTTCAATGTACGGAAATAAAAACTAGGGACAATTATGTTTATTCTTGTAAACGTGTACTGCCAGTTCTCCCTGACGAGCAATATTTTTGTTCAAAAAATGGAGAATATAATAAAGAAATATAACAGTAATATGCTAATAATTGGGGACCTATATGCAGTCTCCGCTGTGGCACAGCCCCGAGACTGATGGAAATGGCGAAGGATTTGAAGATCATATAAACTATGATATCCTAACGGTTATAAATAAAGAACAGCCACCAACATTTAGGGGCAAGGATGGGCAGGGACAAACATTGACGTTACAATGACTAAGGGAGAAATTAGGAAAGGATCGGAAATTGGACTGTTATGGACGGAGAGACGATATGTACCCATCAGCTTCGAGGTAAGGAGGAGCAGAATCAGGATAATGAAGAAGATGAAGAACTAGATTTTAAATATATCAGGTGGAGAGGGGCTATACTATTGAACAGCTCGCAAACGAACTGAAACAATCAATTAAGGAGACGATACGGATATCGGCGGCCAAACCGGCAAACAAAAACTAGAAATATAAACGGAAAATTTATTGGCCGCCAAACTTGTATAAACCAAGAAGGAAAACGAAAGCTCCTAGGAAAAGCTATAGAACGGCTAGAGATGACAACATGAGACACATGGAACTAAATAAGTACAGAGAGATTAAAGGAAAGTTCTAAACAGAATTGAATCAATTGAAAAAAACGTACTTGAAACAACTTCGCATAAAAAGAATTAAGTATAGACGAATAAATAATAAAATCATAATGGGAAAAAATCAATTAAAAATGTACAAAATGCAGTCAGAAAGACGATGGAGAACTAACAAAAGACTGGGAAGAAATAGCTAAATTTATACTGCAAAAGTAATTCCCGGATGATGAACCAGAAAAGGATAGTAACCTAAGTGAAGAACTAAAGGTAAATAATGAATTAGTAGAAGCCGCAATTGAAAGTCTCATAAGATACCGGGGCCGGATAATTAAAAAAATGAGATATACAAAATAAACAAAGGATTGTGGGCGCCATACCTGGCGCGGCTCTTTGGGGAATGTATGATCCAGGGAGCCTTTCTGCGTCAGCAAAAGCGGGCAATTTTTGTTATGCTGTTAAAAGGACAAGGACAGAACAGCCCCTATATTGTACCAGCCCATGTGCTTGTTAAACATAATAGGAAAAATATTTGTAAATACAATTAACGAAAAATGAAACCTGCAAAATTGCACTTTACAATATGGCTTTAGAATAAAAGAGATCAACAGATCATACCAATGAAATTTTTGATAAAATTAATGAACTAAAGAAAGGGAATGGTCGATACGTAATGGGGCTTCGATACCTCGGGGGCTTTTGATAACCTGTGGTGGTTGGCGTTACTACATGAACTGAAATTAATGGGTACACATTTGAAAATTTGGCAAACAATGAAAAGTGACTTTGAAGATCGAAATATTGAAGGGAAGACGGCCGATGGCACCGTGAGTAAGACCCCCAACAAAAAGATGTCCTCTGGGTTTTGTATTGGAACCGGTTTTTTGAGACGTGGTATTCCAGCCATGCTTGGAAATGGTAAATGAGTTTCCAGAGGTGGTGCCTGTAGTGGGCTATGCGGATGACTTGGTGGTGAACCTGACGGGCGACAGCAGACTGGAGTTACAAATTAAGGCAAGTAACATAACTCAGGGATTAAGGTCGTGGTGTGATATGAAAAAACTAACAGTATCAGCAAATAAAACAAAATATGCTCCATTCAAAGGCGAATGGATAGAGGGGTCCCATAATTAAAATTAGAAACAAAACAATAAAAAGAGAACATTTTTCAAATACTTAGGAGTAACATTAGATTAGAAAACACTTGGACATCCAAAAGAATAAAACTATAAAAATAACCCATAAAATAAGAAATACAGCATCAAATGAATTGAGGATCCCTCGTAAAATCGTAAGCACATACCACGACGGGATTATAAGATTAATCATGGGCTATGCGGCAAGTGTATGGTGCCATAAACTAAGGTGCGATATCATACAATCAATGGTTGTAAATAAAGCACAGGGCCAAATATTACTGAGGTTAATTGGTGCCTTCTGGACGACGCCAGTGAGGGCGTTGCAGGTTGCCGCCGCTACATCTCCAAATCAAACAGCTGGGTACCATGTACTGGCTAAAGAAAGGCAACGGAAATCAAATAGAACAAATGCTAAACTGCAAAGTTACTGAAAAAGAAGAAATCATATTAGCAATAACCAGTGCATTGCAACAGCTTTGGGATAACAGCCACAAAGCAAGGCTATATGCAATAATTCCGAGCGTGATTGGGAGAAAGGATAGATATTTAAGGGGGACTGATGCAATTCTTTGCGAGCCATGGACCTTGCAAACACATATTACAAGAATTAAATCTAGTAGAAGATAACGTATGCCATAACTGCAGAGGAATAGCTACCTCGGAGCATATTGTATTTAAGTGTAAAGAAACGCACAATCTTAATAGAGAACAAAGGGAGTTTTGGAGGGTATAGAAGTTGCAAATGCTTTGAGAAGTCCTGAGGATGCGGCTGCCCTCCAGGAGCTAACAAATAAAATATCAAATTACTATAAAAAGAAATTTATCTCTAGGAGGCCCATATAAAAACTCCGCGGCAAGTCTGAGGTGAAGAGATCGTGATCTGAATTGTAGGCTAAATTCCGGATGAAAGGCTGATGCAAAGAAGAAAACGATGATGGACGCGAATGTTTTAAGAACCTGCGTTGCGTCAGAATGAGCTACGTATGAAAGTGTGAATGGAAGTACTAATTGTGAAATGCTGGAACTCAGCAAAATTTCCAACAGAGTGCCTGCTGCATGGAATACTGGCGGCAGAAGTCGCTCAGTTTGTCTTTTCGATTTTTCATTAAGTGTTGCGGTGATGTGTTATTAAAGGAAATATTAAACAGTATGGAATAATCAAGAAATAATATGCCAGGATGGAGGAACACCTTTATTCTTGGTACTAACAATTCACCTAATTCTTAGTGTTAGATGTTTAAGTGTGAGTAAAGATGGATTGGGAAAATTTGTTGTTATATGATACTAGTTATTATATGTTATGTAAATCTAAAGTCTCGTTGGAGGTCTGGCTTTCAATCTATGCAAATGAAAGTGAATGCGCTGTTGTGTTGCTGACAGTACCTGTGCCGGAACGGAGGAACAAACTAGGAAAGATTCAGAAGAAACTGTGAGACAAATCATTCTAACGATGATTTAATTTCCCGTCCTTAACCCTTTCGTTACAGGTGCATCAAAAGATGACAATTCAAGTCTGCGTTTGTGTTGTCCATGTGTAGTACTGTTTGTTATGTGTCTTTTGTATAAAATAATGCAAAAAAAAATTGTTAACCCCCCAAGATGTTCCGGTATATGGAACGAAGGACCAGGAGAACTGGTGGATGCCTGGTCCAAAAAGCCGTCCCGCACCACCTCAGGTCAAGTCACAGACAGGAACAAAAGGTATTCTCGGAATCCGGCAACCGCTTAGGGGCAAGCCCGCTCCAAACCAGGAAGGGCGAACAACTACCAAAGACATGGATCATTATACATGCAACTTAGTTTGTGTTAAGGAAGCACAGAGACAGGATTGGAAAGTTGGGTCCAAGTAAAAAAAATCCACACTTGGCTTGCTGGGGAGCTTATGAGGTGACAAATATGAACTGAATTATGGCCTAAGGCATTAGGGCTTATTCCGTGAGGGGAAAAGTTGTTAAAAGGTGGACAAGCAGATATTATTTTGTAAGTATCCTTAATCTTTGCCTGGTGTGATTTATGATCTCAACCCTTGGAATGGTAAGCCAACGCTCTATAACTGAGTCATGATCACGCCGTGCTCGCTTATGGTGCCGAGAGGTGATCTTGCTGTTAAAAGTATTGTTATGGATGTAACATTTAGTATTGGGCACTTAAGCAATTAACTGTGTTGGGCCAAAACTACCAGCACAAATGTACTATTAAATCATCTACGCTTATCCATCTCACTAGTAACTCAATAATTCTACTAGGATTAAACTTTGAGAACTAAGTATTGTTCATGCAATATAACTTCTTGCTGTTTCGAGACATATAATTGTACACAGAAACAAGATTGCATTTCGTTAACCTGATGAACTGCCGACCAATTGGGAAAATTCTGGTTCCTCCTCCTTACTTCCTGTTCGATTACATATTAGGTTAGATGGATGTGAAAAACAGCATAACTTATCAGGCAGAATCTTCCAATTCGTTACTTGATAATAAAAAATAATGGCACAAAAACATCCTATTTATTGAAACACGTATAGTATCATTAGAATAAATTTTTGTAGTTAGCATAGAGAAAACTAGATAGAACGACATTATTTACAGATATTGATTGTTATTAATCAGATAGTGCTGTACATAAGTATATTGTTACATCCTCACTCATGTATGTTTTTATTGCAGCATCAATAAGGCTTGACGTACAAATACATACAATCAATAAATTATATTTTCATGCTTATCGCTTAAGTTCCTAAAATAACTTATTTACTATATCTGTTGTTTGGTATGTCCTAGTAATAATAAAATATAAACACACAAGAAATTTAGAAGAAGCGTACTGATTCATCTTTGCAACACACGTTACAAAACTTGTTTAGTTCAATGTTTTAATTCACGTATACTATTGATCTATGTTCTTCCATTAACTATCAAAAGTAATTAATCCTCAACACTAATTGGTTCGAAATATAATATTTTTAACACTAATCTGGGTTTTAACATTTTCTGTTGGTTTACAATAGATGTGAGTCTAAGCTGTTTTGTTTCTCTAAGTTCATAAATATCCTTCATAAGTATTTATCACGTCAGATTTTCGTGCATTTACGAAAATGAAAAACATCAATTAAAGCAACTCGGCAAAGAAAACAAATACTTATACATTAAAATAAATATGACAGAGAGAGAGGTCGTCTTGAAATTTCCGTTTTTATCTTAACTGGCGTTCTTTTCTGCAGTCCCTTTCAATATCGCATAGAAGTTGGCCATAATCTGAACATTCCACTTTCCTTGATATCTGTACTGCATTGTTTTATACCCCGATGAAATCTTTTATCATGTTCGCTAAAATCGCCTAAATCTTCAGGATTATTTTCAATTGGTGTATCCATACCTGAGGTTTTAGTTGACCGGTTCACCGTGGGTGGTATACGGACTGGAGTATCATCACCATAGGGCATGAGGCTTATGACAGTGAGGATATTCCGAAACACTATGTTTCACCGCTTTTACTGGTATGTCCAACAATGTAAACGGTGCAAAACAATTGCCATTGTGATTCGTAGGCTCCCGCCAAACCATGAATTAATCGAACGTCAATGATTTTCTATTTCAAATAAACATTTCTCATTTTTTCCACACGAGCAAAACACACTTTGTGTGGATTTTTAATTTATGGTCTTTAGGTATAATGAAAAATTTTGGGAAGTGTCGACCAAGGCCTACTTTGTAGATGCCTTCCCGGCATTTGCCTGAAGTGACTTAGGAAAAACTTATCAGGATGGTCTGCCGCTTGGATCGAACACACGACCTACCAAATGCTAGGGGAACATCTTACAAATGAGCTACAGCGGCTTGCTTCCCTTTGTGTGGAGTCAAATACTTGAACTTCTGTTTCTTCCCGAATGAAGGCAGGTTTTCTATTTTACTGTCGTTACTTAACAAAATACATTCTGACTATTAATAGGATCACGTTTAACCATTTCTCACCCAACGAATACGAATGAACCACTGTTGGGTTGATCAAATTTCGGCCTGAGCCGTAGATGTCTTAAGGTCATAAATAAAATTCACATTTATGGCAAATTCACAGCCAACCACAGCACATGGCACACTTAAATTTAGTACAGCACATAGCACGGAAAACTGCTGTTCTCATGTGCGTTTTCAAGTGACGGCTAACAGTACACTGATGTCTGCATAATTTACACTGGAAAGTGTAGAAGTTCTCATGCAACTTTGCGACGAATAGTTTAGAATCAATCTGTATCAATAATTCGCATAATTCCTAATGAAAAAGCTTTTCAACTGTGTAGATTCTCATCTACAGTGAACCGACTGCGTAGAAAGCATATTTGCAGTCTTATCCTTTGTATCAGTTCTGATGCGATTTTAAAGTGACTTCTATCACTACACTACATTCGCTTAACTGTCAAACTACTTCCCACTATGAGTTTTCATGTGCACTATCAATGAGCTGCGTACAGTAGACTTATATTCACATAGTTCACACCTAAATGGTTTATCTCCAGTATGAGTTCTCATGTGCACTTTTAATGAACTGTTTACAGTACATTTATAGCCGCATAGCTCACACTTAAAAGGCTTATCTCCAGTATGAGTTCTCATGTGAACTTTTAATGAACTGCTTACAGTACATTTATAGCCGCATAGCTCGCACTGAAAATGCTTTTCTCCTGTATGAGTTCTAAGGTGTACTATCAATGAACTTCTCTCGGTAAATTTGGATAAACATATTTCACATTGAAAAGGCTTCTCTCCTGTGTGAGTTCTCAGGTGCTTTTTCAAGTCCACTTTTCTAATACAATCATATCCGCACACTTCACAGATAAAAGGCTTCTCACCTGTATGAGTTCTTACGTGTTGCTTTAAATTGCTTCTTACAGTACATTTATATCCGCATACTTCACACTGAAATGGCTTCTCTCCTGTATGAGTTCTCAAGTGCACTGTCAACGAACTTCTCTCGGTATATTTGGATGCACATATTTCACATTGATAAGGCTTGTCTCTTCCGTGTGGTCTGTCTCCTGTGTGAGTTTTCATGTGCATTTTCAAATGACTGCTTTGAGTACATTTATATTCGCACATTTCACATTTGAAAGGCTTCTCACCGGTATGAATTCTAATATGCACCTTTAAGTGACTTCTTTCTGTACACTTATATCCACATATATTACACTTGAAAGGTTTTTCTCGTGTGTGTATTCTAAGGTGCTTTTGCAAGTCATGTTTTCTAATACACGAATATCCGCATATTTGACAGCGAAAAGGCTTATGTTTCGTGTGTGTTTTTAGGTGCATTTCCAAGGAATACTTTTTAATACATTCATATCCGCAGATTTCACACTTAAAAGTCTCATTTCCTGTATGTGTTCTCATGTGCACACGTAATGAACTGCTTGCAGTAAATTTGGATGAACATATTTCACATTGAAAAGGCATATGCACTGCATATTTTCTGTAGTTTTTTAAGTTACAGTTTTCATGAGGTTTATATCCGAAAATTTCACATCTCTGAGACTCCTCTCCTTTGTGAGATATTGTGAGCTTTTTTAAATCAAGCCGAGATGAAAACTTGCTCTCGCGTAACCGATGCTCATTAGGGGTAGTTTTAGTTTCTATTTTCAAGATGAAAGACGTACTTGCAACCGCATTTACTGTCTTTCGTTTTCCTCCTGATTTCTTTTTATTTATCCTTTTTACTTGAGACTCCTTTATATTATAACATTTTCTACATACTTCATTTTCTGAGGTTGTTCGATTCAATTTCCCTTCAATTGCCATTCCTGTTAGAAGTTGTTGACCTTTTGCGTCTAGTTCCATAGGACATTCAATAACTGTTCTCACCTTATTACTTTCACCTTCCAAGATTTCATTACCGCTTTCTAAAGGAACACCCGCGGTCGGTGCTCCCAATTTATCTTTCTCTGGAATTATATCTGTATATTTAGAGATATTTTCCACTGAAGTTGGGAAACCAATCTCCTTAAATTTATCGTAATTATTTGAGAATGATACAAAGGGAACTAATTTCTTTTCACCTTCTTGCTCTGCATGGCTAATACTCTCAACCTCTTGTTTAATAAACGATGACGTTTGAGCTGTATTTTCTTCAGTTGATGAAAGCAAGTTAAACAAATCTGAAAATATGCTAGATACAAGATCATAATTTGGTTGATTGGAATTTTCCTTGTCTGCGTTTTCGTATACGTTAGTCCTGTCAGTCTTTAATGGCCCGCTAGCATCCTGAAAAATGTACGAAATTTAATATTAGAAGACGTAAGATTTAGCATAACTTACCAAACATAATTTAGTTACTTTTTATGAGTATCTTAATATGTGATTAATCATACATACATCACATATCGGCGTTAAAAATTAATATATTCTATATTTTCAAATGGGACACGTCCGTGTAGTTTAAATATATTCCCCCTTGATAACTAACTTCATTGATGAATTGCATCACATCTTGCAAAACGGAAATAAATAAGTTGGAATGGTGTACATTGTCATTTAAAGTGAAAACTAATTACATTATTTACCACTGACACTACCGTACTGTGTTTGGCACGGGATTTGTCAGCAGTAAGGATATCATATCTCCAATAAAATACACTGTTGTTTGAAAAATATTAAAATATATATCGGATGGCATATTCATCATTATATTTTAACCCGATGTGCAATGAGCAGAAAACATTCGATAATTCACAAACAGTGCCTCGATGGTTCTTTGTTATTTAAAGTGATTAGCCCAAGTTCTTCGGAAATTGATCTATTTTATAACACGATAGTTTTCTTACTGTAGGTATTCTTATGTATACTAGTTATAATTAATGTTTACATTTACTATTTATTGCTAGTACTAGAAAAAATCTAATTACTCTTTCCAATGCATAATTTGGATTTTCTCCTTTTTTCAAGTAATATTTACCAAGTTGTGGTGTATTCTAAAATCTTGAGATCACCTGTTATATTCAGTTGCAAAAGTAAAGCATTACTAATTTTCGTGTATACAAATGTCATAACTATTCAGGAGGTTTTGTGAATTGTTTGTTACATTAAAGAAAAATATACATGACTTGGAAATCATTTTACTATGCAAATACTTTTACCAAAACGGAAGCAGTCAATGTTATATTTCAATTATTATTGTAAGAAAAAATCTACTTCCTGTTGTCATTTGCCCTGCTTTCTCTCCACTTGCAGATACTTTCTGAATGTCAGGCATCATCAAAACATCTTGTTTTATTGTTTAGTTAAGTTCCTCCGTTCTTAGCCTTATTTAGAATTTTAATATTTGTCTACTATTTCTTGTAGGAATAATCGACGATTTTCTCTCTTGTTTTGCTAGTAATATGGAATATATGTACAGAAGAGAATATGACTATCGAGTGCTCTTGCACTCATTGAGTTTATCTAGAGGCGAAAAGACCACCTTTTTGTTTGTCTTTTGTGTAGGTAGTTTCTAATATTTGTCTATAACATCAAATCTCTCTTTCGTTTTGTTACCATAGTTCATACTCTATGATATTCTTTTGGGTTATTTTCATCAACTGCCGTGTCGTGTTATATGGTACTGATTTAACATGGTATTTATTTCTCTTTGGCACATAGCTACGCATTGTGGCACCTTACTGGAAAGCAAATACAGACGAATCCACCTCTCTGTCAGGTAAAGCTGTCAATTTAGCTTGTGCCATTTAGGCTAAGAATGTACGTGGATTAGAAATAGATTAATCTTGATAATCTTTATCGCCACTGGTGGTTTTAGAATTTGAGAATGTATGGGAATATTAATAGCTTTTACTTCCCCTTTGAGCAGTCTTATTAGTCTTCACCCCCCAGATTGTACACTAATAGTTTGGTAATATACTTCCAGCAATACAACTCTAATGGGTGTTACATATTATACGTAATGTTATCATTCCGCACAAGTAGGATCCAAAATGGCGAAAATATGTTCAAAAGCAATGCATACAGATAGATCACATTTCTGGCTACGAGTATGGAATTAATTTCAAAATCGTTAAAAATGTCATGCTTATTGACTGCGAGAAAAAGAAATTACTACTTTTATCGATTGTTGATTAGTTATTCTTTTATAAATTGACCATATTTGTTTATTGAATTAATGGCGTTTTATGAGAATTAGATAAAAAGGACTTAGATGGTATGTTTTATGTATTGAGCGATGTTCATACAATGCATTCAACGTGCCCTAGTTATAGAGTACACAAGCTTGTTACAAATCGATAGTCAAAATCAAAGTCAATGTTCTAAGACCGATTGAATTGATAAAATTTCTGACTGAATCTAAAAAAGAGAAAGAAAGAAGAAAAAGTTTCGTTGTGCAAATATGAGCCAACTTATCATTTATAAATCGGGGAAGGGGCATATATGCAATGGGTATTAAACGTTGTAATACACGTAATGTCATTATTACATTCAAGTAGGATCAAAAATGGAGGCAAATATGTTCAATAGCAATGTATATAAGTAGGTCACACTTTTAGCTACGAGTATGACATTAATATCAATATCATTAAAAAGATGTAATGATTGTTTAAAGCGAAAACAAGATAATACTAAAGTTTCATGGATTGTTGTTTATTTACTCTTTTATAAATTCACAATATATATATTATTGTATTAATGGTGTTATATGAAAATTAGATAGAAAGAACTTTTATGTTATGTCTAATGTATTAAAAGATGTTCATACAACATATTCAACTTGTCCTAGTTATAGACTGTATAATGTTGTGACAAGTCCATAGTTACAGTCTAAGTCAAACTTATAAGACCGATTGATTTTATAGATTAAATTCTGACCGAATTTAATACTTGTCTTTTGTTTACGTGCTTCGCTTGCGCGGCACTGCTGGGGTGAAACACTCCAGGCCAGTGCTGTATAAAACACCAAGTTTCGTCCCGCTCAGTGTGGGGAGAAGTCCTGCGTTATTCAGGGGCACCTTGGTATCTTCAAGAATATTGGGAGTAATTAGCCTAGATCAAGTTATTGAATGTAAATGATATATACGCTTGATGTGAGGGCAAAATATGTGCAAAGGAATATTACTACCAAAAGATAATATATCTTATATGATACCTTGATTCCTAAATATTACAAGTACAACTATTACACAATCATGTACAAAACTAGCAAAATCTTCATGACACACCCTCTTTATGGCTGATTTTCCACCTGACGTAGATGCAATTTTCCGTTGCAGGACAGAACTAAACAAATTAGAGGCCAACAGTACTATGAATAATCCAGATCGAAAATAGTCATAATAATGTATAACTGTAGAAAATATACAAATTATAGTTTTATCATTTCACCTTCCTATAAGCATTCGAAGGAAATCAATGAACAGATGGAATTGAAATAAATTGCTGCTATACTCTCTAATATAAATAACGCAAGTAAAATATTGATAGCAAATAGCATATGCGATACGCAACTATTGGGTATAAAACAATATCAAATTAACAATAATCTAATTATAAATAAAGATAATAAGTTGGAAAAGAAAACAATGAGTTCATTTAAAATCAATGTTGTTGGAAAAAGTCTAAAATAATATACATACAATTATTTCTCCCTTAGTTTCCTATGGTCTGCATATTTATTGAAGGGGTTATTAAAAATAACACATTACTGGTATATGAACAGAATCAAAACAATCTCTAGCTCTTCAATTATGCATAAGACAATATTAAAATACACAAATAATGGAAGTTGTCGATTGAATAAGTCTAGAGTAGCTTCCTAATGTTTATTATGGTGGTTCTAAAATAAACTAATTGCTTTTCCGGAACGACATAGCTTGGAAAAGTGGCCTACGGTTCTAAGGGCAAAACGGATAAAATATTCCGATCGCGAATTTCACTAATATATTCGAATTATGTTTTTTTTGTATATTTTTAAAAATCATTACACATTCTTTGATCCAAGTGCTATAGATTTGTATGTAAACTACATGAAAGACATGAACTAGAAAGTACGAACGTAGTTTTTATACCCTTGTTTATTGATCGCGCTTTTCTAAAAAAAATAACTTTTTGCCAATAAAATATGAATTCACACTACCTTTTATCAAGAGTGTTGTTAGGCAATGTTTTTTTTTGGAAAGTATACATTTCACTTAATGTGTAAATTACAAACTGAAATTCGAGAAATTATCTACTTTGATGTTCTTATCCTTTGAGTTTGGCCCACGCTAAGCGTTACATACGGTGTTTTTCAGATCTTAACAGCATTTGTTTACAACTGTTCTCACTGTTTCAATATAGTACTTACAACTTACAATTCTGATTTATAAGAGAGCTTAGGCAGTATGGATCTTAAGAGTAGAGAATTTATTTATAATGTATCCGTCTGTGGACTGAGTTCCGCAGACTTTGCTTGAAGCTTGTCTGCGGAACTCAGACAATTTGACACATCATTCAGCTGCCGAAGGCGAATTTAAAGCCTCGACATTAGGTTTCAAATGAGAAGTTAAACGGAATCTTCCTGACTCCTAAATTTACCTTTGTTGTTACAAAATATACCGAAATTAATCCACAAGGACGCTTGGAAGTTGATTTGTTTTCCTATATTACAGAAAACCAGCGATGATAACGTAAAATCACAAGGTCAATCTGGAACAGTGCTAAATTTGGATATAAAAGAGTTTCTTTGTCGTGCTCGTGCAGTTGTAAGATGTGTGAAATTGGTGTCATAAGCTTCATACGAAGTCTGTAGAACTCACTCCAGAGATGGATACCTCAGAAGCATTCTAGTGTCAAGATCAGCAACGAGTAATTTTGAATTTGCATTTTATTTTATGGCCTTTAAGCAACTTCGGCTTAGGCGGAATTGATGATGATGGTACAATTTGGGAAATGAAGTAACTGAGGGGAAACGGGATGAGAAACCGAGAAAACCCATGCGCACGTTGTTCGTCCATTAGAAATCACGTATCACACGAGCCAGAATCAAACTGATGACCCGACTCACCAGAGGTGAGTTGTCTACCACTGCAACACCGCGACCAGCAGTGTCAAAGTTGTAGCATAAATAAGAATTTAAAGCTAGAAGTGATAATGTTTTGTAAATAGCAGTAAAGCACTGCTTTTTATATCTATAAAACACCCTGTGTTGCTGGTAGGTTTGGAAGAGTGTGGCTGGGTGGAACTCGAAGAGTAAGAACATCAGAGTATATAATTAGACGAAATTGAATTTATAATTTACATATGAAGGAAAATGTAAACTCTCTAAAAAGAACATTGCATAATGAAAATTGACGTTCCATAAGAAGTCAGGAAAATTTACATTTTATTGGTAAAAAAAGTAATGGTGTTGTACCAAAGCGCGACCAGTGAAAAAGATATAAAATTACGCTGATATATTTTTTAGTTACTGTCGTTCATGTATTTTACATACAGATTTATAGTAATGCGGTCAAAGAATGTTTAAATTAAAAAAATAAAAATAAACGAAAAATCCAAATTTCGAATGTTTTCATAAAATTTAAATGCGATATGAGATCGGAGAATTTTATCAGTTTCAGATTTTCTTTTTTAACACTCCTTCTCAGCGCATTTGCAACTTTTAGGCGTTAAAGCGTTTCGAAAAAGAAAACTTCCAATTTTTTTCGAACAACTCTAATAGGCCTCCCAGGCTATGCATATGCATACTAGGTTAAACTAATAACACTTATCCCAAAAATTGAATTCGGTTTTAAAAATACAATATTACTTTCATACACTCTTTAGAGAGAAATTTTACTTGTATTTTTAATAACAAATATTCGTTGTTATAACAAGTAAGCAAGTAAACCTCTGCATGTCGCAAATCAAGCAATATTTAGCAGAAAGTTATAAACGTTTCGACTCAGAATTTATTACGTCAAATGGGTTCCACATGTTACTACAGTGCGATTCTAAAGTCCCCGAACTTTCATTGTAAATATTATATATGGTAACACATGAAAATACTTGAGAGTTTCGTTGCCTGGGGTAAATGTGTTCGGCTTTCAGTGAAGCGCGTTGAGTCTTTTATGTGAAGAGATCGTGTTTTAATATGCGTTTCATATTTTATTATACATGGAGAGATCTCTAAAGGCGTTCAAACTAAATACGTGTACACACATTATTCTCTTATTTATGTTAGAAGCAGCCGGGAACTAACAAAATGCAAATCAAATCTTCCATAAGATTAATGTAGATTTATCATTTTGTTTTTTCCAGTCTTTGCCAAATCATGGGAATCGTGAAGCTGTTATTTGCTCCATTAAAGAATTACACAATCGATTTGAGTACAAACACACGATGTGCTACATTTGATGCTTTTTCTTGTCTTCTGAGAAACAGTCAAAATATGATCTGTAGATATGATTTTATTATTCTACAATGAGCTTTTGAGGTAAAGGAACCACATACATAAGAAATATGTTCGGGTGGTTGATTCATTTTCGAGGAGTAATGCAGTATTTTGCGATGCACCCTAAAACATGAGAGCATGCACATAAGAAATTTAACTTCGTTCAACGAAAACCATCACAATTTCAACACTACAGTATATGTGCTCATTCTATTCCCAAGCCGACGTAGCTGAAAATGAAATTCAAAACCTCGTTCTCACTCGCAATGTCAGACATAAATAGGCGCACAGTTGTATTATAACTGCTGAAAAGATACAAGAACGAGATGGCTATTAGCGAATTGTACCGACCTATTTATTACCAACCAGGACAAGGCGCATACTTCTTGCAGCCAGTTCTAAGCATTTTAGATTGCTTAATAGTTTATACATAGTTCTGCATTTGTAAAGCGTAAGTCAACTTTAATCAATTTGTTGCAAAAATATATCTAATAAGTGTAGACCAGTTTGCAGTAATCTGAAAGTGTACAGGGTGCAAAAAATATTCTAATTTGAAATTAAGTATATTATGGAATCCTATTTTTTTTCTTTGCCATGACAAGTGAATCTATATTGCGGTGACCTTTGGCCATGCAAAGTGTGCTTTCAGCTTCCATGTACAGAATGAAAGAGCGTTCTGTACAAGTGATCCATAATGCACTTCTAATACTATCATCTTTCAATTGTTTCAAACAGCGTTAATAGAAAATAAGTCAGAGATGATGAAACATTACGAGTTACAATGAAATATGGAAATTGCACGCAATGCCACTTGAACGAATCTGAAAAAAAAAAAAAGCTTTAAAACTGCCCCGAATAATCTGCAGCTACTAACCTCCAAAATAAATACGTGCTTTTTCGTATCCTCTTCTGGGCGACTTAATACGTTCTCAGAGATTTTTTGTTGCTTGATTTCTCCATCGTTTGTTGAACACTCTTCGTTATTCTCACTTTCATTGGCGTCGGTTAAAGCCTTTTGCAATTGCTTAACGATTTCTATCGATAAAACAGTCTCGTCGTAAGATAAAGCCTTTACAAACGGATCTCCACTTTCCTCAGTTTTTGTTTCAGTTGAACTGCATGACTGTAACACAGAAATAAGGTAACTAAATTATGGTACAGGTAATACATTATTAGGGTCTTATGTTATGTAATAACAACATAATTACCTTTATTATAAATCCGAAAAAAAAATAATTCTGTACAATTTTAAAATTTTATGCAGACCCTAATGCTTGCTAATGTTTCACAATAATGTTTAAAAGTTGCTGAACAGACGGCGCTACCATACCTATTAGTTTCTCAAGGTTATCAGCAAGAATAGTTATAATTGCGGAAGATGAACTGGTAAACATTACAGTACAGTACAGTAAACAAATGTAGTAAGAATTCGGACAAGCAGTACTTACCTGTAATAAAAGTCTTAGTCGAAAATTCGAAAACATGAATAACTATTTTTGAATGCAGGCTATTTTATTACAAGTGACAAGTATTACCATGAAACATGTAATAGGTCTTTCCATGTGAAATCAACAGTTTTTAACGAAATCCTACCTCACCCTCTCAGATTTCTGTGAGTTTTGGTTTATTGCTAGTATCCAGTGGCGTACTGGCCTGGGCGGGAATTCCCACCTGGGCCCTTTCAGTCAATAATAATAATTTTTAAGAGATAATCCCATGGGGGGATTATGTCCCCCTAAACCTCCGACCACAAATCAACCCCTTGGAACCCCGCAGAGGGGTGGCATCCCCCATACCTGTCTGTAATTTTTTATTGAAAGCTGAAAGTCAGATAACATTTTGGTACCGGTACATAACATACTGCACGACTACAGAGAAAAATAATTATTAGATATTGGCTTTTCAACGGCTATTTTAAAATAAAAAAAAATATCATACAAACCACCGCATGATTGTTTCGGCGCTTGTACAACCTTTCAGTCGGTGATCGATTTGTTCAATTTCCAGAGGGGGGAAGAATTAACGACATATGCAACATACGGTATTTTGGGATTGTCCTTATCCCAGGTTAGAGGTATTTATCTGTAAACAATGCCAGATAAAAATTTGAGGTGAGGAAGATAATCCCAACCATCCCCGGCTACAAATCGAACACTGCTTTCAGTTGTTACCCTTCTAATCTATTTTGATTCGATTGTTGTGGTTTTGCTTAGTGCAAACATTGCGTAAACAAAGTGAGCTGCTGTGTCGCTGGGGTGCATTGCGACCTTAAGTTAAATATTATGTGATACATGAAGACAAAACATGGTCAGTCGTTCGCAGTGTTCTGGTTCTTGTGGTAGCCAGAAGAAGTCAGTTCTGGTTTATAAATGTAAAGAATCCAATTCGTAAATGCTACTGGAGCATGGATATTTTTATACTGTCGTTTTCGATTAAAAGCTGTGTAATATGAAGAAACACAAAGCAGGAGCAGAAAAAAGAGCACTGGCGAAGAAGCAACAACTTAAAAAGTGTGCACAAAATCCAAAACAACTTAAACTTAGTTTCTTATCAGATGCAGCTTTTGCAGTAATTGAAAACTCTACTGAATGTAAATATAATCCTTCGCAGTCAGAGTCAATTGAAACTCATGGTAATGCTACTGTTCCAAGCACGCCAAAGTAAGTTCAGGAACGTCCCACGATGCTGGTAAGTATTTTACAAAGCCATTTTTTTT
>JAGDQP010003309.1:67793-95428 GCA_022664845.1 Lepisma saccharinum
TCGATTCTCGGTGGGGGTGCAACATTTCGGTGTTCACCCAACGTCGTGAGTTTCCTATAGGAGCGGACAATGGGGAGGCGAGTAGTTTCGAACCCTGTCGCCGGCCATTCTGAGGTTTTGCAGGGTTTCCCTCAATTACTCCAGATGAATGAATGCTGGGTTGGTACATCGAAAAAGCCGTGGCACTCTGTGTCACGGAAGTCTTTGTATGGAACACTCGATGAGTCACGTAAGATGGAGACGTCGATATATCAGAAACGGTTTAAGATATCGACTTCATGTGAACGGCATTATAATCACCATGTTTAGAAAATATACAGAAATGTACGTGAATAATAATATGTGATACTTATATTGAAAGAAGAAGTTCGAGATTCCATTGCACAATTGCATATTTTCAATGTCTTTATAGTTGTCTTTATAATAACTCGAAATTCATGATCATTATCTTCATTTGAAGGGGAATTATGGTACTCAACGTGTGCTCTTTCCCGTCCCTATTACTTTACGGCATTGGCTATCCGTGCTATTTTGGATTTTTAGGTGAAAATAGAACTTCAAAATCTTAATTAGGAGGGAAATGAGATTAGTACGATTCCCATGTAAATCAATGTGCTAAAAATCCACGACGGCGCAGGTAGCCAATACCGTTGTTATTATAGTAGTTTTTAATTCAATTGGTATTATCTCAATGTTTTATGAACTCTCAAGTAATTGTGTGAAAAAAAGATCTATTTTCAATTTTCAAGAGATTTTTTGTTTACAAACATTTCTTACTTGAACATATGAACAGGACCTGGACAAAATAATATGATCACCTGTGCAATCTCACAAAACTTTTATTAGTAAGGTGTTCATTGCCCCCTCCCTCTTGGCCCGAAGTACAGATTGTATCGTACGTGGGATGGACAAATACATGTCCTGTACAGCTTTTACGGGAATACGGAGCCATTTCTCGTGCAAAACAGTCGAAAGTTTCGAAATTGTCACTGGACATGGAAACCGATAACGTACTTTGCCCTCCAAAATACCCCACAAAGGTTTTGGGGACTGAGGACACTAAATGAGACGTTCTTCCTCGTGCTCAGCAAACCATGCATCGACGCACCGATCAGTGTGTATAGGGGCGTTCATCAGGAAACGCAGTCTGGACCATGGGACGGAGATGATCGCCCAGGATGCTGCAATAGTGTTGTGCAGTGATCTTCCCACGCAGGACGACCAGGGGTCCAACGCCATGCCACAATATTGCCCCCGAAACCATCACGGAGCTCCCTCCATGTTTCACAGTAGGCACTAGTTAATCAACATGAAATACTTCTGCAGGGGTTCTTCACACAGAAACACGTCCTGTGGTCTGAAATACTGATTTCGGGACACTATGCGCATTAACGCACGTAGATCTCGGACGGTTAACTTTGATTTTCGCTTACTGTGCTCCTTGCTACACCAATAAATGTGGCTGTTTTTGTCACAGAGGCTCCAGCAAGGCGAGCTCCTATCATCCTATGATTTAACCTTACTTTCAAACCTTTTTCTATCCTTAAATCTTATATTTAACTTCATTTTTACTTCTTAAGTTGTTAGATAGTTAAAAATTGTAATGGTACATGATCTAATTTAAGGAACAGAGAAAATTAGAAAGAGACTCAAATAGCCCCTTCAATTACCCGAATAGCCCAGTGATATTTTGCAACTTTCATTTTTCGATATTGTCATTAAAAATGTCTTCTATTTGTGCTTTAGTAAAGTTTTAAATTGTTAATATGTTGTATTGCAATAATTGGTAAATAATTTTGAGTAAAAAATTAAACTCTCCATTCAGTTGGTTTTCAGACAATCCGATTTTTCTCTTACCATACTCAAATAGCTCCTGTCTCCCCTATAGTATTAAACTATGATGTGAAAAGTATTTAGAAACTAAATTATTTACCTTCAATTTCTTTCTAACCTTACAGGTGACGGGAATGCTCTGGAAAATTCACTTGGATATGAAAAAATAAACTATGATGTGAAAAGTATTTAGAAACTAAATTATTTACCTTCAGTTTCTTTCTAACCTTACAGGTGACGGGAACGCTCTGGAAAATTCACTTAGATATGAAAAAATAACAAATCAGAAATTAATGGAAAGTTCATCAGATAGTATGTCGGAAAACCTTCATTCGATGCCTCTGTTTGTTCGCCCTGTTAATGATGAAGATTTACGTGTGAAGCTGCTCGAGTTTATGAGACACCATCCCGTTCAACCATTGCCTACATCTCTGAAATTATCTTCTGACCCATGTAAAGTTTATTATGGAAAATCGGGAAAGGAAGGTAGTGAATTAGTGCAACGAAAGTGGCTTTAATATTGTTCTGAAAATTACCAGTTATTTTCTTGTGTATGTATGTTTTTTTCTAGTGCTTACTGTGGAAGCTTTGTAAAGGGCTTTTCCTCTCATGGAAGGCATGATCTTTATCAGAAGCTTGACACACACGAACAGTCCCAAGTGCACAGAGATAGTGTAGAGACTTTCATTCGAGCACAATCAGGTAAAGATATTTCAAGTCTAGTCAACAACGACTTAGCCGATATTCATGAAACACAAATAAAGAAGCGACGAGATGTGAAAAGACTTATTGACATTGTTTGTTTCATTGCAAAGCAAGGTATCGTACACAGAGGGCAAAGACATGAAGATGCATCATGATTATACGATACATCTCAAAATGAGGGCAATTTTCTTGATTTAGCCGTGCTAATTTCAAACTATGATCTGGTTTTAAAGGAGTACATAATGTGGTGTATTCAAGAAAGCAAGAATCGCAAGGAGAACTTGCAACTGAAAGACAAGTCTGGTAGCAGGGGCAGAGGTTTCCTTATTACGTTTCTCTCAAAAACGTTCAATAATAGTTTGATACGCGCTAAAGCATCGGAATTTCAAAGGGAAATAACAAGACAAGCAAAAGAAGCAAGACAATTCAGCATTATGGTAGGTACAACACAAGATATAGCGTGTCATGATCAGTTGTCTCTTTGGCTTAGATATATAACTTGTGGTGAAGTAAAAGAGCGTTTACTATATCTATGTGCGGTTGGTCAAGCAACAGGAGAAGAACTTTACGAATTACTCAAAAATCAATTGGCAGAATACGGATTGCACACTACTGACATTATAGGTTGTTCCTTCGATGGCGCGAGTAACATGAAAGGAAAATTTAATGGTCTCCAAGTCCACTTGAAAAAGGACAATTTTAACTTATTATTTACACACTGCGCTGCACATGCATCAAACTTGGTAATGGTGGAATGCACCAAGTCGTCAATAGCTGCTTAAAACTTATCTGCTTTGTTAGAAGAAACAGATGTATTTTTGTCAGATTCTTTCAAAAGGTTGGTAGTATGGCAAAGAAATCAAAAGTTATCATCTTCTGGTTCAACAATACATAGAAGACTTCAAAAATAGGAACAACAAGGTGGGGAAGCAAGGACAGTGCTCTGCGAGGTATCTTTCACAATTCGTCAAACCCTAATCCTCAGCAATTCGTAATTACAAACGTTGCATGATATTGGATTTGGCCCCGATTTTGACTCAAAGACTAGAATTATTGCTCGCGCCCTCTTAGATAATTGGTGCAAATTCAAAATTATTTTGACGATTTTCGTGGATATATTTTCATTGTCAACGCCCGTATCTTCGCACATGCAGGCTTTCTGGATCATCCGACTGCATGGGAGCAAGTAATAGTTTTGCAACAAGAAATTAAACAAGAAAAGAAGTGATACAATGTTTGAAGACATTTTGGAAAGATGTAAGGAATTTGTTGAGCATTGTAACGCAGAAGTCGAAAGGTTACACCTTTCAGAATCTACACATTCAGAGCAAACTGCCTGGTACAAAAAGGAGACGAAAGATGAGGTTGTTTCCTGATGAGGAAAATAATGATGAATTTCAATGATTATCTGGTTTACAGAAATGGAAGTTAGAGGTTTACTTCGTTGTGCTAGATACGATGATAGAATGTCTACGAGAGCGTTTTGAGTCAAACGAACCTCTAATCAAGGATTGTGCTGTTTTACATCCTAAAATATTTCAGGAGATTCGCGCACTTGGTGTTCTTGAAACAGTTCTTAATTGTAATTCTCAGTGAACTGGTTTTGACCGGACTATACTGAAAGAGCATCTTCTAGATATTTGTCGATATTTTGAAACTTTTCGACCTTCTCTACACTGAAACGTAAGAAATGAAAAGCAGAAATAAACTATTTCAACGGCAAAGAAAAAAAAAACAACAGTAAATTCAGATGATAACCGTGAGGAATATGAAGACTTTTCAGATAGCGAAACAGGGTATGCTCTGGAGTATCTACAGGAAATGAAGAGTATGGGCGATGCTAACAATAACAGTGATACTTGCAAATGTAACAATTGTTTAGTTTGTGCGTTTAGTATTCTTTATGAATATAACTAACAGTAATTATTATATTTTACAAAACTATGTGATGCATATAAAACAGTACTTACACTTACTTGCACGCAAGTAACATGTGAGAGTTTTCTCAAAATTGAAACTAATCAAAACAAGATTAAGATCCTTAATAGGACAATAGATCTTTGTTGATTCTGAATGTTGAATTAAGAAGCCATCAATTAAACTGATTCTGTTATTCAGCGAGTGGCAACTTCAACAAACATGAAGAAACTACTTTCGTAAGTGAACTGACGTGTTTTGCGTAGGTATGTGATACTTTTTTTTAGAAACACATTAACTTTTTATTGCGCAGCCTATGTGCGGAGTAATAATTATGAAGTATGATAGTATCATAGTCTTTTTTAAAGATGCAATGGATTGGCTTAGATCTCTATGAATCTCAGACGCAGACACCACACACACTTTATATATATATATAGCGGTCCCGGGTTCGATTCCCGGTGGGGGCTCAAAAATTTCGGTGTTGACCCAGCATCGTGAGGACAATTGGGGAGCTGCTGTGAATAAAATACAGTGGCGATCACAGTGAGAGCTTCGGCTCTCCTCTCCCAACCCGTCTGGTCAGCGTGGGAGTAGTAGACCAATTCCTCCCTTCGGAGAGGAATATATATATATATATATATATATATATATATATATATATATATATATGAGGCCCCATGATTAATCCCCGCCTGGGCCTTTGATGTCACAGTGCGCCACTGCTAATATCCGTTGAGAATATTAAAGTTTTTTAGATTTTTTTGACGAAGTGGTTTTTGTTCTATCAAAGTTAAAACAGTAAAATGTTATGTGTTTTTAGCTAACAAAATTACTTATTACTCAAAAATAGTAAGCTTTCATTTGGTATGATACTTGCCAGGGTTTCACAAAATTGTGTATCCTTAAAATTATGAAATTTGACTTTCCCAAAATCGGACATCTCGAAATTTAAAAAAAAAATCTATGTTGATCATACCTCCCTACAATTAGCATGGAAATTGTAGTTCGGGATAATGGAATCGTGAGATATAAAATATTTTCATTATATGCCTAAGAAAGGCAACACCTGTCCAAATTAAGATATAAAACTTATGGTAAACTTTGTATTTTTGGGCTACTTTAGTAATTAATGACTTCGGCCCGTGTCGAGCTGGTAAGTTTCTAAAATCCACATACATCTTTGCCCCAGTCGGGATTCGAACCGGGAACACTGGAATTCCTAACCTGACGCTTGAGAGCAAACGGTTAACAAGGTTGACTACGTATTTATATGAATTATTTATGGCTTTTATGTTAGGTATCTATGGCTCAGGCTCGGACAGGAGAAGGAAAGAATGCAGTAAAAAGTCGGCTAGAGCTTAACTTCAATATACCAACCATATATTTGTTTCGTGCGATTAACGAGAAACTGTAGGCTCGCGTTAAGAATATTAATAAATCCTGACACCAGGTACCAGGATACGTCATTATGCTCCAAGAAACAGATCCGAGCCGTCAGTTTTTCTTGAGGTTAAGCTCTGACCAATTTCTTACTCCATCCTTTCCCCTAACATAGGCGCCTAACGCTGAAGGCAATAAATAAACGAATTCTAAATCTGCAGCGTTATTGCCTTTTCCACCCAAAATATATAACGGAAATATTTTATAGTCCACGATTCCATTATACAAATATATAAGATTTTTTTTTAAAAAAAAATCGAGAAGTCCGATATTCAGAAAATTAAATTTCATATTTGGTATACGAAATTTTGTGCAACCCTGTCAAGTATAATACCAAATGAAAGCTTGTTAAAAGAGCTTTAAAATGAGCCCTCTTTGAGCTCTCTTGCAGAAAGCTTTGCTGAGTAATAAGTAATTTTGTAATCTAAAAGCACGGAACATTTGATTTTTAACTTTTCATAGAATAAATACCAGTGCATCATATAATCTGAAAAAGTCAACGTGTACTAGCAATAAACCAAAAATCTACAAATCTGAGAGTGTGAGGTAGATAAGGTGTGTTGAATTGACATGGAATGACCCTAATACAGGGGAAAATGAGTGTTGTATATAGAAAATCGTTAATCAGATCGTAAATTATACATACATCTACTGCAAACGCTCCCTCTTGTCCACAAAGAGAAAAGTATAAGAAAATCCAGTGCACATGAAGAAACGGTTATTGAGAAGAAAGCGAGCACGGCCTTAGTGTAAGAATCCTCCTCTTATTTTTGGCTTATAAAAGAAAAAAAAAACTCTGTTGAGGTGGCTGGATATGTTACCCAAATATAAGTACATCTGCACTATCGAGCCGAAAGTGCATGCAACGATCTAAACGTATTTGTAAGAAATACTTCTGCTACATTAATTCCCATTACATTGTCTCAAAATGGAAATTGATTCTCAATTTGAGCCTTATTTAAATTCTCACAGTTCTAGATTATTTGTACTTGCAAATGAATAAATTTATACGAAGTAAATGTTTTAATTTTAAGAGCTATGGATTAGTGAGAAAGTTAATTTCTACGGAATATATCGAGATTTAGATTCAACATTTTTCTCCATTCCAGTGGCGGCATACATCGGGAGAGAAGAATTATCGCTGAAATTTCATCCACCTCTTTGATTCCGATGGTGGAATGCGTAATCTGAGCTAGGGATGGAAAATCCGAATTTTGGATTTTTCAATGAATTAGTATTTTTGCCTTTAGGCATCTTTGTCTTGGACCGGGATATTGTATATGCATCCAGAAAAATTAAAATTACCTCAATGTTTGAAGGCATGTAATATCAAGAAAATATAAATATCCTTGAAGCTCAATCTTTTAAATTTTCTTCCACTACAATGCATATCCATAAGGCTTTGTATGATCCACATACATTCATATGAGCATCGAAACAAAAAGTCATTCAAATTATATAATATTTCTTGCAACCTAACCCAAACTACCTGCATTTTTAATTTTCATAGTACACTACTATTTTCTTGTGCGGAATTGAACGTAATCTTGACTTGCTTGAAAATAGTGTTTAAATGTTAGAATCGCAGGAAATTGAAATTTGACAAGATAGAGGCAGACAGTAACTGTATAAAAAATAACTTTACTAAAACTCAACTTTAATTGATATGCGGGAAAGAATTATGACTTGAACTTCATCTTATGGAGGGTTTTTAATAAAGAAATAACGTTACTTACAAAAATGTGAATGGGTGTAAAAGCGATGATCAAGGAAGCAACAATCTAGGAACTAAGTAAAAACTACCATAGAAACATCACATTCCTATGAGTGGGTACTTTCAGACGTCATGTGATGTAGATACCTTAAATATTCACAACTGAAACATACGAATAAACAAAGACAGTACTTCATTACTACCATGGACAAACGAACTTCCCGTTATTCACTCATTGAAATTTGCAAGTGTATACTAGGAATTTATCCGCATCCAGAATACAAGAAGTTCACTGATTTTTAAAATCCTGTAATACAAATCAATACAATACAATCAATCAATACACATCTTCTCGTAGCTCAATCTTCCCAGTTTATTCATCATAAAGCAAATCCCCATAACATAACCATATGTAATTATGTAAGTGCTATTTTTTTCTTGCAAGGGGAAACATAAGGATAATTTTTACAGCTAAATTATACATGGTTAAATAGTGCACAAGTTCAAATGGCGTAATTAGATACATCAACTTTCAACTTAATTTTGTCATACAGTCTCTTTATTGTAACACAAAGTAATCCTGTAGGATCGATTACAGTAGCTTTACGAAGACATAACTTAATCATAGAAGTATTTTGTGAAACTAGAATTGATATTTTCTGGATATTTAATATATTTAAAAAAAATAATAAAAAATTGTGTTTCTGACTTCAGAACAGATAACATCAATACAAAATAAATTGGTTTTGATGTAAAAAGTTTAAAGTAACATTAGACTTACCTTATAAGTGGTATCAACCTTCTCTATAACCATTGATTCCTGTATAGCTTTCAAGTCGTGTGCATTTGTATCACTGGAAGCCATGACTGGCATATGTTTCAATAAATTCACTGCAATCAGTAAAATATGCCTAATATTCGTTTCACACGATCACTTGAAAAGATTTTACAAAACTGTCATTTGAAAGGTCACCCAGTATGCACCGGAGAAAATTTTTGACTTCAAAATTATTAAGCATTTTGTAAATGAAAAACAGGTGTTGATATCTAAAATTAAAGAAAAAAAAACATGTTAGATTTGATAAGTAATTAATTTTACTATTATTGATATAAAGTAATTAAACATGATCACGAGATGTTTCAAGTAGTTCCCTTATGACGAGAACGATAAAGCCCATTTAGAAATTGTACTTAATATCAGTATCTCTCTCGTAGTAACTGGATCATATTTTCCGATCAGTGAAATTAAAGAACTATCGAAACCCACCATCGATATCTGGACATTATATATGTTTTATTCATTTCGGAAAGAAACTAGTAAAACTGATTGCCCTCTCGATCTTCTTATTGGATTCTAGAATGTAACAAATGAGAGAACACTTAAGAACTGCAATTATGTTATCATTTACGGAGCAATTATAAAATGTGCGTAGCAAAATGAGACGTATAGTTCATTACACACGAAAGAGAAAAGGCAAAAAATATCTATACCGAAAGTTTCATCCAACTAGAGACTTCAGTATGACCGAGAGTTTCAGCTTCTGCGCGCGTGTTCATTTGTTCAAGAGCTGAATGTTGTCTGCTTTCCTGTCTTTAGAAAACTTGTTTTCCTGTCCTTTCGTTTACCACTTTAGTAACACTACAGTTTATCCCAAGTAGGAGTAAGCATTTATTCAGATGCATATTCGTACATATATGTAGACAGAACGAAACACAAATTATACACAATATGAATATTAGGAACTATTTTCTAAATTTCAGGATAAATTCCAATTCTTTGCTAGTTGTAACTAATGCGAAATATTCAAAATTGTTTATCTGGTTCTGTTAAACGTTCTTAGATAAATTAAAACGTGTTAACCTTTAAGGATGAAATTAGTTTTTCTAAGAATAGTAGTGGACTGGTGGTGGTATATATTAGTAATACTGATATTTCAGTATAAAACGCAAACATGTGTCCACACATTCTCGATGTTTATACTCATTTATTGCTACCACTCAAAGAGGAATGCAATTAACATGTGAACGTAACCCACTTCTTGATACACTCTAAAAAGGCACTTACATTGACGAAGGAAGTTCAAATTCGAGACAGAACGTTCACGATCATATAACAGACTTGTCGTTCCACTGTGGGTTTGAGAGCTCATTTCATGGAACTGTCTGTCACGAGCAATTCGGAATGTTAATAGGTGACTGAAGGTTACCAATTAGTTCAATAATTAGTGTAAATTTAATTCCATCAATAACAATGAATGTGTATATTTCGTGTGTAAGATCAAATATCCTTGCGGCTAAAACGTCAGGTGAATTTAGTTCACTGAGAAACGAAGTGATAACATTTTTTTAAAAATTAAGTCTCCATTTTGCTAGAAGGAAGATACCATTTCTCCTGAATTCATTCTGCATGTAATTCAACGCTCAAGCAACTGCTAAACTACTATAAGTGCAGCTATAAAAGAATCTACAAACAAACTTAAACAACTTATATTTTACCACCACGATAACAACGTATATTTAATTCATATTTGTTACGGAATTTGTGCGAAATTTAAAAATGAACCTTATTTCTACTTCCATGAATTAAGTGCAATTCTATTGCCTTTAAGCATAAAAGCTAATCAGGTTAGTCACGTATGTAACTAGAACATCAATCGAAATACATCATTTAACTAATGTTTACTTCTAATTAATTTGGGTTTGTCATCTTTAGGTAGTAAAATCAGCCGTTGACCAAAATGTTAACAAATAATACTGGTCTCACTTAGATTTTATAAGTTCTAACAGGAATATTACTCCAAAAGTACAACACTTAAAAGATATCGATGAAATTAACGAATATAAATTGAAGCGGCGCCCATTCGGGAGATGTTCATACAGCCACCCCCACACTAATATTTATTTTTAATATTGATAGACTCAATATTCTAATCAATACGTCCCTAAAGTAATCAATTCGTGGGTTCCTCTTGAAAATTCTCCATGCAAAGCCTCATCAGAATATCATTTACTCTTCCTTTTGAATACAGGTTTATAGGATCTTTATTTATCAACTTCGAGGCCATATGGTTTTTAACAGCTCCACTGACGTGAAAAAGTGTTTGTAAAAAAAAACATAAATTATTTTATGTTGTGTATATTGAACTAAAATATGTTTAAAAACAGGAATGAAATCCTAATTAATTAAATGAGCAATTAATATGATTAGTAATTGCAACAGATTAATTCGACTATGAATATTCTTTATTGGTACTTCGTATAAATACTTAAAATACTGTTAAGGGTATCGTATGTTACGTAGGTGGTTTGCATAATATACTGTAATTCACTCATCACAAGATGGCCAATATAGACGTTACAGTTCACAAAAATCCCAAGTACTTTCTCCCACGTCCTACCGTTTGACGTACATGTTCCCCTGCTAACCTTTGAAATTTTGTGTAAAACCCTAGATCACCGTAAGAAACAAAGATAACTTATTTCAAATTTGAATAAATCGCCCACTTGCTTCGCTAACTGACGTTCTTATATCTTACGTATGTGAATATGTAAATCCTGCCTATTACGATCTTTTGTTTCTGCGATATCTTAAAGTACATAAAGTCATGCAAGGCAAACATCTTTTAAGTCGCCTTCGGCAAGTCGCCGCATATCATTTAGAGTCGCCACAACTCTCTTCCAGAAGTGAAATCATTGTTAGAGAAATTATTTGTTGAACTTAGCTTCAAATTCCCAACCATGAGATCGGGGTAACTTAGAAAATTTTCCATCCTATAAGGAACTTACAAAAATATTGAATCCTCGGAATCATAGTTACGGATCTTAAAGTAGAATTGTCATAGCAACTGGAACTAACTTGTATGTCGAATCGCATTTAGTTAATTGTATCCTCTCATATATCACTGTCTTTGAGAAAACTCTCATCGTGTAAATATTTTAGTTGAAAATAAAGTCATTCTTTATAGATTATTTTGTGTTATACTTTGACAATAACAAGTTAAGGAAAGCTGGTTACGACCTTTCAGAGGATAAAACGGCTGCAATGTTTATCTACTATGAGACAGGACGCGGGAATGGAATAACAGTACGTTAGTCAGGATTTCTGAGCACAAGCTTAAATGTTTATGTAACAATAATGCACTAACTATATAATATGCCAAGAGAACATTTATTCAAAAGAACTTCGCCAGAAAAGGATATTAGTATTTCTACTAACATATTTAAACGCTTTACTATCTTAATCCAAAAACAATGTCGAACGAACATTGTTTTCTCAGTATGTACGTGTATTCCCATAAGATCACATGAAAACAAAATCTTTCTCCCGCTCTTGCTCTTTCGTTTTACTCAAAGAAAGTGGTACTAGTAACACCAAACTTTGCATATAACCTGAACAGACAAAGAAATTTGGAATACCTTCCTGGTTAGCCGCTTTTTACTCTTCAATTAAAGCAAACATTGCTCAAAGAGAAAATCCTAGAACGAGCTACCGGCCCGACGCAACGGGATGAGTGTCCTCAACAGTTGCGCTTCTTGTAGTTCTTGGAGGAGTAACGACTGGTTGTTTTTTCCTACAGCATTATATTGGGGCATCTAAATTATTATAAAAGGGTAAGAAATATCGAAATGAGCAAAGTTTTATGTGTAATATAGTGGTTTTCCTCTTTCTTGAACTTGTCCAAATAAATTTATACCCACTGTAATGATATAGATTGCACTTGAAATGTAAATAGCAAGTCTCTTAAGCATTATTTAACGTCCGAGCATTTAATTTTACTAACCTTAAACAAGAAATGAATGAAGTGTGCTATAGGTAGTGAAATATTCGGTATGATAAAGGAAAGAAAAAATATTTGGTCAATAAAGCCTTTTATTTTTTGCCTCGTGGGACAAACAACATTCTCCGCTTTCTTCTGAAAATTTCCCGTTCCTTCCCGGCCTTTAAATCACTCCTTGCGGATGCAGTTTCCTCTTTGAACTCCTACACGCCCCACGAGACTTTCCTAGTGTTTTAAGGGCCGGGAAAAAAAGGATATTAAAAAAGAAAACAGGATTTTTTCTCACGAAGCAAAAAAAACCACGGTTTTATTAAGAAATTGATTTTTTTTCATAACGAATATTCACTACTTAACAGATATTTTGTGCTTTTCGCCAACTTCAGTTAATAATTAGCGAATCTAATGTATTTCAAAGTTTCTTCAACTTCTTAACGATTCGTAAATTCTTAACAAAGATTTGTGGGAGTCACCCATTGTCTCTTTTGCTACTCTGCTCTCGAATCTGGTTATAGGAGCTACTATAAATTTTGTTGAGCCTGGTTTTGACCAAAAAATTTTCCGTTTTTTTCCCGGCCTTTAAAATACTAACTCATAGTAATACATTCTAGTTTTCAACAGCATGTTTATTCGCAGTAGCATAAGCTGCTTAACCACGAGTCGTGTTTGTATAACATCCTGATCTTTAAAATCCATTTAATGTGACATTCTTATATCTTTTCCTTATACAAAAGAGCTCCTAAAATATTCAGAAAGCATTGTATTTAAATATGAAATCATTTCCTTGGACTATAAAGTAATAATTTACAAAATAAGTTATTAGTAGCTTTCACATACTACCTGTTTCACTCTGAAGCTGTTTCGAGTTCGAACGGGTTTATCATATTTATAAGGCATTATTTACTTTCATAAAACACGACTATTCTTGGCTTTTGGTAAAATATCTATTTTAAAACTACTGTTCGTAAAGTTATTAAGATGGAGCAAAAAACACAAGTTTTCCTCTGCATTAGAAAACCCCATAATATAGAAAATAGTTCTAAATGACATTGGCTGGAAGCTGGAATCGTTTGAATATACATTTATGGAACACAGTTTTTCTTCTGGGAGATTCAATACAGATTGTATTATTCTAAAGGTATATTTGCACCAAAAATGAACATTTTAACTATTTATTAATGTTCAAATAATGTTAGCTACATCGAAATGGCAAAACAACAACAACAAAAAAAACGTACTTTTCCAAAGTAGCAGGAAAATAAAAAAAAAAATGTTTTTCCTGTTTTATTTTGGCGATAATTAAAAAAAAAACACTAGATTTTTCAAGACATCACACAACTTTCGACGACGTAATATTATATTTTAAAATTATTATTGCGGTTTGTTCTCTAACACCATTTTTACTTCGGAGAAATTGTACTAATAAGGCCTGTAGTGACAGATTCACAGTATTAAATCCATCAACGAAAAGGTTAAAGTTACAACAACTTCAGAATCTCCTCAGTCAACATATTCATAATTTTATATCATGCTCATTTGAAAAAATTGCCTCTTACTGGAACAATACCATTTTTGAAGCACATTTATATTCCATTCAAAAACATTCTCCGCATTTAAGTTTCATTGGTAAACACTACTGAAAATTTAGGAAATGTCACCGGGTACTCTAAAGTAATGGAGTTTACTGTGTGCCCGGATAGGCATCATCAAATATAATCTTCAGCATTCGGCAACATCTATGCCGATTCAATGAAGACACATTCTATATAACCTATCGGGATCGTAAACTGATGCAACATTTGGGTAAATTCAAAGTTCTAACTAATTAATAATTTTACAAGTGCCTAAATGAAAACTAAGTTTTAACTTACGTATTATGGATGGTAGATAAATAAAAATGAACGGTAACTAACAGCACTATGGCTTACGCCCGTCCCGAATATATGGCTGGTTCTGGATAAAATAATTATTTATAAACAATTATATTTTGCAACAAAGTATTATTTCACATGTTTCTTAACTTCAGCAGAAATCGTGCTCCATCAACCTAAAAACTCACCTATCCGTACACAAACATGAAATAATGATGCGAAGACCATCAACTGCCGGTATTTGACGCATGATTGGACACCTAACTTGTAAAAACAGGAGACAAGTTTCCCATACGTAACTCTTTCGAATTTAACAGAAATTAAAGACTATAGAGTAACTAGTGTTTTAAAGGCCGAAAAAAAAAACGGAAATTTTGGGAAAAACAACAGGATTTTTTTTCACAATGCAAAAAAACAAAAATAAAAAAAACTGGTTATTGACGAAATCGGTATTTTTGCCTTTTCATCACCAATATCCAGTACTTAACACACCTAATATATTTGTTTAGGTTTAGTTCAACTAAATGATCTTACGTTGAAAAATGTACAAAAAACTTTCAATTTACATTAGGAATTCAATATATCTCATTAGCCCCCTTGTACATGACAGAAACGTTCTGTTCACTTCTGCCCCTTAGGCACTTTTGGCTCAGATCCAGAAAAATTACATAATACTTCAAAACTTTGACGGACGCAGTTCCATTGCGAAATTTTCTTTTCTAAATATATGTTTTCAACATCAACTAACATTTTAACTAATCACTGTTAGTTTAACTATTCACTGATCATAATATGTTGTCACGAACCCCGTAATAGTAAATATATATATAGTTGATTGAATATGGCTTATATATATATATATATATATATACCAAAGTAGCACGAAAAATAATGTTTTTCCTGTTTTTTACGGCACTCAATTTTTCCTTTTTTTTTTAAATACAAGAGTAACACATGTAAAAACCAGTTATACCAAATTTTAGAAGACCACAGATTTTATTTCCTTGTATTGAACATTGCATTGCAAAACAAGAATTCGGCGGGGATTTCGAAAGACCCTTTTTCTAATTGAAATTTCGGTGCAATGACTTTCATTCTAAAGAAGTTTCCCCTGTAGTTAGAAAGGAATGCACCCTTTTACCCTATGTAAGATAAAAAGAGGGACAAGAACATGTCCACTCCTTTCACAAGTAAAATAAAAAATCGCACGATTTATAACAATCTATTGCCAATGAATGCTAGTTGAAATACCATCCAGGGAGCAAAACGTCTACTTCCGAATTCGGATTTATTTCGGACGGACTACTGAGTTAGACGTTACTCAGTTCAACTTATGTCTATGTTCTGAAAAATATCATTAATTCGTGCAACTTCGGTTCGGCTCTTCGGCTAACCTCGACAATGAGTCCGAGAGGAAAAGAAACTCATCTGTTTTCTGCTGGCGCCGTGCGAAAGCAAAGCAAATGAAGAGTGCAGAGAGAAAGGGATTAGGGAAGGCGGTGAGGAAATGATATATCGCGTAATTCAAATTTGCTTGCAGTTAGTTGTTACTGTTTTGTACTTCTTGGGAGTTCTAATGCCATTTTTGAAATGAACCTCCCATTTCCCTCTGTACTCTTTACATGTGAATAATACAAAAACATATATACGGGAAGAGCGTTAAGCCATAGTGCTGTTACCGCCCATACAATTAATTTTATCTTGTATCTTATCTTACAAAAGCATATAGTTACTTTTAGATAAATGTTACAAAATTAATGACATGATAATATCACAATACTAACCTACATGTCTTCGTATTCTCCTCCGACCAAGATTCTTCGCACTGTCCGCTGACAAACTTGGCACTTATTGGATTTTGGTTTGTCTGTCTTTGCTTTTGTTTTGAACACGCACGCACACATGAACACATACACAAACACACAACTTCATTACATGGGTTTCACTGTTCATTTAGGGCTAGTTTTTCATTGTCTGGTTAAAGTACAGGTTAGCTAGTAACTAACAGTTAAACTCTAACTGGTGGTTTACCCGTTTTTCAATGTCTAGTTAATGCATAACCAACAGTTAAACTGAGCAAACTGGTAGTTAAATTAACCCGTACTTCTACCTCCAGTTAACGCGCTAACTGGAGGTTTTAATAAAGTTTGGCAATTGCCACCTGTGAAAGATGTTGCAAATGATTTCAGATTCATCCTTTTCCGATGAAGAGGATGATAGAATTGTATTAGAACACATAAAGAAAACATCACAGTTCTTCTACCCAACTTTTTAACATCTTTTTTTATTTTTTTTTTAAATTCAGATTCAGTTAGGTGCGGTACGAAAAATTTTGTTTTGTGCTGGCTGGGGCATGAAGTCAGTTTGTGTTTGCACTCCCTCAAAATGTAAAAGTTACAAGAATGATGGAAGTGTGTGGTGTTGAAACGCGGTGTTTATTTTTGAGCTAAAAAAATGTAAAATTTACAGAAGAAATGTAATATTTTCAATTTGTGTGTAAGCATTGAAACGGAAAATATAACGAAGGTTGTAGTGATGCAAATGTGAAAAAGCGAAAAAAAAGTGTCTGGAAGTTTAGTTGATTTCGAGTTGAGAGTGCACATTAAGTGAATGATTAAAGTCAGGTGCATCGCATATAATGAAAAAATGTTGTAAGGTAACTTTAACTGCCTTTGCTACTCGACATGTGTCCGTGATTTTTCTATCAAAATACCTGTCATTCATAACATGAAGTATGAATATTAAGTAGGTCGTTAGTATTCTTGCGCATGTCGCCATATTTGTGTATGTTGATCAACACGAGTGCTTATTTAACAAAATAATAATAACACATGATATTTAGAAACACTTTTTGGATTTCTAGTTGTTGCTAGATGTTATGTGTGAATTATTTTCAAGGGAATGAGTAATGCTGAACGTATACATGTATCAGGAGTTGACGAAAGCTGTGATCCCGAAAGTAAAGAATATCCATATGATATTTCGTTAAATACTCAATCCAGTTGGTCAACACACAAACATGGCGGCGTGTGAATACTAATAGCGACACTTCGATTTATGAATGACACTACTTTTCTACGAAAAATCATGTACGTGTCGAGTGAGTGAATACGATTATTTAAGGTCAGGTTACAAAATTGTGTTCATTATACACGATGCGCATGACGTTTGTCATATACTCCATGTGCTTATTCCCAACACGCAACCACATAAACAGTCCCAACTAATTTTTGCTCTTATTTCATACTTCCATGATTCGAAACTTCGTTAAATTTTGCAATTCATCACTTCCACTCCCGTTGGAAATCTTACATTTGTGTTGCAAATTTTAGATCTTTTTGTTTGTCATTAAGTAAAGTTTACCCAGCAAATAATAAAGCTAATGGAAACAAGATGATTAAATATCTCTTTACCCCACTTCGTGAATTATTTACAAGGGAATGAGTAGTGTAGAACGTACACATTGATCAGTAGCTGGCGGACGCAGGGGTTCCAGAAGTGAAGTTTATCCATATGATTATGAAGCAAGCATAATATTCATAAAATGATAATGAAAAACAATAATAAAATTATTAAACATTACCCCAATTTTCACCTTACCATATCCCTTTTCCCTTGCGAGAGTAACAAGAAAAGTGTAAACATTCATATTCAATTTCATGAAGTACATGAGCTTCGCTGACTACCTGTTGTGTGTTTTTTTATAATTACTGTGAAGTATATAAATATACTGAAGTATCTGTTAGACCACTCAACGTGTAACCCCAAAAAATTCTTGAGTACAACCTCAATTTTTTTACAATTAAAAATAAATAGGAACAAAACTGCAAAACTCTGTTTACAAGCTCTAATTTCGGCTATACCCTCTCAAACTGAAAATCTTAATTACTTTGTTAGTTGCAACCGAGCGAAATAAAACGCATCCAAAAACTAAAGAAATTTGTTCTTTGCCTATGAATTCTTTCATGAAAAATCATTAATTCCATTTACTGTATTTCTTGCTTGTCATTGCTTGAAATCGCGCTCATATTCTTCGAACTATCTGTTTAGTTCCGCTTTACTTTACTTTATGGGCCGCAAAAAAACTTTAAATTTACACGAGAAATTTAACATTGCTAACGTGCCTAGAAGTGTTCACATCCTAAATGTAAGTTTTGAAATGAAGGTGTAAAATGGGAGAGAAATAGGGAAGGGGGCTAGGGACTATTTAGTTTCTTCCGCGTTGGGGGTAAATACATGCATTTTTTAGAACCCCATGTACATCGTGTATAATAAAAAGGATCGAACTGGACTTCAACTGTTGACTGGCCCGAGATACTGTCCGTCTTTCTTGTGGCAAAATACGCACGAAGTTTCGCCATAACTCCTCACGGGGCTATGCTTATTATATGTTGATGAACTGCATATTAATGAAATGATAATGGCATGTAGCTTTTCGTAGCACTTTTTGGAAGTTGGGTTGCCGGTAGGTGTTTATAGAAGTATGTGTGGTAATTGTTTGCAAGGAAATAAAGCATATAGAGCCTTACATATAGCACGGAAACTGCGGCCATAAAGTGGAGTTTATCTATTTTCCCACAGTGTATAAGGATATGCGGGCCAGCGATCTAAAACCGTCACGCCTACGTAAAAAATAAACTTTGTAAACTTAATTTTGTATGGGCGATTTTTAGTAAGTGAATTCGGTCCGTCACGATTATGAATGCGATGCTAATTAAAATTCAGATCCATGCACCAGCCGGGATTCGAATCTGGGACCTTCGAGTAGCTTACGTAGCCCCCCAACCCACACGGCTACCAGGTCGGCGTCACATATACGTATTTTTTTAGATAGTAACTCAACTCTTTACATATGTGTGTTTACTAATTTATTTCTTTATTCCACAAATCTCTTAATGCAATCAAACATTCATATTTCTTACTTCAGAAAGTAGCGAATTTGATGCGTATTTTGTTTAAAACTTACTGTGCTATCCTCTATTCTACTGTTTTCATAATTCCTGAACAACTCCCTAGATGGCGAAATAGTAGAAATCCATTGCCAACCGTCGCACTTCTTCCACTAACTACCAGTTAAGTAACCAGCAGTTAAAAGGCAAATGAAAAACGGATATTAAAGTTAGAGTTCATGTTAACTTTAACTAGCAGTTAGTTAACTGGAGAGATAACTGGACAATGAAAAACTAGCCCTTAGGGTGTTTTATTTACACTTATCTACTGAATCTTCGGCTAAATTTGACAATAAGTAGGAGAGGGAGTGCTTTATCGCAACAGTAAATTTGCTGCGATCACTTCTTGTTCTCCTTCGGTAGGCTTGGATAAAGACAAAGATAACTTTTTCTTTGTCTTTCTCGTGCAAAAGAATCTTCGCTGTGGTTAAAACTTTAATTTGTATTTGAACTTGAACATGAGGAAGATGCGAAGGTTTATTTCGCGTTTCGGGCCTCCAGGGTAGGTATCATGTGTTGAAGGAGACGGTCGATAATTTCTACATCATCAGGTGATTTAATATTTGAAAGTATAAGGGGCAATCAACTGAAACCCGTTCGTTCCATGTATTATTGGTATAGTGTGTAGGAGGATATTGTTTGTTTAATAGTGTGTAATGGTTAATTTCCCTGTGTGTTGGGTGTAGGAATGTTGTTGATACGTATTTCCGTTTTGAAGGTATAACGAGTGAAAGATGGCCTTCAAGATCCCCAATCCGTCCAAACAGGACCAGCGTGCCGTCATCCAGTTTCTGAGTACCGAAGGTTGTCAACCAGCTGAAGTGTTCCGGCATATGAAAGACGTGTATGGTTATGCATGCGTCTCCAAAACAACTTTGATGGACTTGGCCGGAATGTTTCGGAAGGGGCGTGAACAAACCACTGATTATCACCGTCCTGGTCAAGCCCATGTTGTTGCCACAGGAGACACGTTAAAAGGTGAATGTGGCTATAGCTGTGGATAGACGCATTAATATTCAATCCATAGCGAACGGGTTAAACATGAGTTATGGTACTGCTCACAAAATTGTGAAAGATCTGGGGTATCATAAAGTGTGCGCGCAGTGGATCCCCAGGGTTTTGACGGAGGACCAAAACTTGGAGCGTATGGGTTGCGCCATTGAACATTTATCCCGTTACCATTTGGAAGGTAATGACTTCTTGCTGCGCATTGTTGCTGAGGATGAAACTTGGTGCCATCATTTTGAACCGAGTTCAAAGGCTTCCAGTATGCAGTGGAAACACCCCTCATCTCCACGTCCCAAAAAGTTCAAGACGCAACCGTCTGCTGGGAAAGTTATAGTGTCTTTGTTCTTTGATTGCCATGGACCATTATTACTCGACTTCAAGGAACCAGGACAGTCCATCAACGCCGCACGCTACTGTCAGACCTTGACACAGTTACGGAGAGCCATCAAAAACAAAAGGCCTGGTTTATTGACCGCTGGAGTCATTGTGTTGCATTACAACGCGTGTCCACACGTTGCAAACTAAGTGCAGGATTTGTTTCAGCGATTCAAGTGGGAATTGTTGCGACACCCGCCCTACAGCCCTGACCTTTCACCTTGTGACTTTCACATCTTTGGGCCTCTAAAGAAGGCATTGAAAGGTCAGATTTCAGTCTGACGCTGAGGTTCAGGACGCTGTGCGTGATTGGTTTCATAGTCAGCCGTCCAAATTTTACATAGACGGCATTTGTAAGTTAGTGACACAGTGGGACAAGTGTCTCAACGCTCATGGTGACTTCTTCTGAACAATATTTTTACTGCACGCTAACCATAGACGCCTCTAGATAGTGTAAGGTTTCCGCTCGAAATAAGATTTATTTCATGAATTATGACCACTGAACGGGTTTCAGTTGATCCCCCCTCGTACTTTATCAAATGCTTTTCTCAATCTTTCCTGGCTTTTCTCGGAGTTTCCGTCTCTTCTTCTTTTTAAGTGATTCCGTAATTATTTAATTTTTTTTTTCAGAAGAGGGAACTGCGTGAATGAAGAGACCATTTTCTGTAGCAGATTCACCATTAACTGGATTCCTATCAGGTGAATGTGCTTGCACATATTGAATTTAATAGATGAGTCATGACAGGAACAAATATATGGGTGGATGCAAAGTTTGCGCTCCGTGCATCTTAAGCTGCAGCTGCAGTTCTCTTCATCCGCTTTCTTGACTTCATAGAATTCATTCTGCCCTTCTGATGGAACTCTCCACACATTCTCATCGTAGACAGTGTCTTCAGTTGGATGAAACAGTGATTTCTTTGTGTTTGTCTTATGTTTGAAAGTATATTCGTCACTTTTCCTTTACTTAAGTAAATGAGATGATCATAAAGTTTATCTCGCACGAACGTCATTAGAATATGAATAGCTACGTCCAACCTTTTTGGTCTGTCCCTATGCTTAATGACGCCATGCATTCGTTCTAAATGCATATTAGTATTCAAACCAGCATGAATCCGGTGGCAATACGCCCAATTACTTGTGCAATATTTATAATTCTTTTAGAAATAAACCCCAAATTCTTCCGTGTTAGAGTCAGATTTTAATTCAGATATCTCTTGGTCCAGCATTCTGGAAAAAGCAGTTTCATCCCTTTCTTCCAACAACACCCTCAATTGTTTATAAACTTCGACCTGCCTTTCGCGACCTTTTATTTTAGGAAGACTTTCTCTCCACGCAAGAACAAAATGCCATGAACAAAATAGGCGATATTGAGCAGGTTTTATTACTTCTACCCAAGCTGTATAAAATACCTCTGCCATATCTGACATGAACACTTTCGGCTGTAATGAGTCATTCAGAGTTTATTTTATTACAGAGAAAAATATTTCCATTGGTGCAGTATCTCTTGGGTAACATGAATGCACAAGGAAAATCCCGATAAACGAAATTCCGAAGAAACCAGAATTACGATCTTTCAAGTCATAAGCGTCTGCAAATACAAAAATAAAGTAATAGAACGGTTTATTGTAATATATATATCAGTGGCGAAGAATGGTTTCTTTAAATTTAAACGGGCATTTTCAATGTCACGGATGGGACATCATTTCGTTACGGGTGGGACTAAGTTCTACTATGTAATTTCACACGAACAGATCTAGGATAAACAGGGAAAATAAACAATCATTCTCTCTTATTTTCTTTATTATCTCATATACTGCCTCCTAGAAGTACAGAGTGTTTATACATGTTATTACAGTTCTACAAATGGAAATAACTCTGAACTCAATTCCACAAACACAAATAACAGTCTTTAGAAATAATATCAAACAAAAATCCGTCAATAGTCTGAAATGGTAAAATGGATTTTCATCAGGCATCTATGGAATTTCACGAACATCTACAGAGGATAGGAATTCGTATATTAAGAGGGGGAGGAAGTTGGCTACAGCGGCCTGCAAAATATGCATCGAATTTAACATGGGCTTTCACACACTTCTAGGAATATCGTAGTTGTATGTGGTTCTTTCGAAAAAATGACTTAGCAACCCCTTCAACATGTTTCGTGGAATTATGAAGGTACTTAAGTGAAAACCATGCGTGCTATTTTCTGTTTAGAAATAAGGATTATTATAATGGAAAATTTTATAAGAAAGTTGTTACAAGTGCTACTAAAATATCCTTTATTTCTAAGAAAACACATCGTGGAGCCTTCAGTCCATTACTTCTATTATGCCATGTATTGTGTTTAAGTCATGTTTTTCGAAGTAAGCACATAAAATCATGATATTCGTAGGAATGTTTGAAATCCATGTTACATTGAACCCTTATTTTGTAGGCGCTGCATTAGCCAAGTCCCTCTCCCTCTTAACACTTCCTTTTTGATATCTCGAATGAAAGGTGTAGGTATATTACAAACAACTTGATTCAGTCTAATGTAACTTCAGTCACTTTTCTCTGTTTTGAATAGTTTATAATTTGTATCAACAACTTTTAAACACATTATACGAATATCATTGTTCATATCTTCTTCGCCTTGAGCAATAACCAAATACTCGTAGGAGACTGTTTTCTTCCTGCATTTTTGATGACCTCCACTAGTAGAAATGACCCTGCGTGTATATTAGTAGCACTGATGTTTCTGTCATTCTTCTTGCGAAAATTAGCTTCAGAATCTTCGCTATCCTCGCTGGATGTCGAGTATATGTCCTGGATATCCAGTTTGAAGGCTTTGTAATTAATAATAGGTGGTTGAGCACTTGGCCCCATGAAGAAGCTTTCGCTATTGCTTCTTTTGAAGACATGATTGGATTCAGTTGATCTAAATTTTAATAATTGTTGCCATTATTTTTCCAATATTTCTTTACTTTCTTGTATTTCCAAGGATGAAAGACTTCTACGTTTTTTAATAATAATTTAGTGGCCAGAACAAAGGCTTCAGGGTTCTGAACCAGCATCTTGCGTTGTTTCACTGTTGTCCACACAGCCTGTTTTCCAAGACCTTCAAAGCTTGTTTTCTGTATCAAAATTTTCACAATGAAAACCTAACATAATATGGCTTAGTTTTACTAATAATCAAAATTAATCTGAAAATGTATGTGCGATCAAGGTAAACTTTTTGATGTTTTCTGTCACGGGTGGGACGCGAAGGCAGGTTGGACATAAACTTGAAGGGAAAGCGTAGTAACTTAAATTTTCATGAAAGTTTCAACTGAAGTTGCACTATAAGACTTGAGCTGCATCCTAAATACACCCTTCATCTCCTATTTCCTTTCTTACCGGAAGGTCGGCCATTTTAAAAACTGATCATATAACTTCTTTTCCTTTCCTTGTGACCTTTTCTGCCTCCTTCGAACAAGGATACATACAGTCCATCCTTCGTGCCCTTTAGCGTTCAATTGTTTCATGTAGAAACTATACTGAAATTCATGTTAGCTTAGGAACGAACCGGAAGGAGTACTCCAGCTGGAGTTGCGCAGTGCGATGTTGTCACTAATATAACACGTACCTAGCGGAGGAGCTAATATTGTGATAGACGAATACTTTCGCTTACTAATTTCTCTTAAGACAAAATAAACTAATAACAGCAAAATCTTATGCACGAACGGACTAATTTTCCGCGTAACGAGATGCTGTTCTATTGAAAATGGCCTGTGTTATCAAATGATCGTTTCCAAAGAACGGGAAAACATTCATGCAACAGTTATGTTTGTGGAACCAGATACCAAAATGTAATACGGCTATAAATATTGATATTTTGTGAAGTGGAAAAAAATGGGTACATTAATATATACATTTTTAATACGTTAAAAGATATGATACGTGCCGTATATTACGACAGAATGAAATAATAATATTAATAATTATTATTATTATGCATTTTAATATCTAAGTTTTTTTAGGCATCTGAGGCTCAGGTTGGATATGATGGGCAGATAATTGTGGAAGGTAGACGGCCAGATCCTCTTTTGTAGGTACCATCCCGGCATTGGTCTAGTGTGACTGAGGAAAAAACCTGCTCGGATGATCGGCAGGTGGGACAGTGGCGAATCAGGATTTTGGTGTGGGGACAGGCGCAACTGGAATGAAAGGGATACATTTTCGATATATTACCGCTAAATGCTTTTTTTCAAGTGTAAATTTATCGTATATCCCCTCTTATTCCTGGAATGTAACACCAGTATGCCCCGAAATTCATATTTGTCGGGAAACAAAATCGAAATTTTTCTGGGATAAATTGTTAAAATAATGCTATATAAATACATGATTTTCCCTTGAGGGAGAGGCACCCCTTAGCGGATCCGTCACTGAGATGGGATCGGTCCGAGGACCTCCCGAATGTTAAGTACTACTATAATAATAATAGTCCTAATGGTAATAATAATAAACCGTAGGTACAGCATTCTGCGGAGAGTGTAGGCATTGCTATCGAGCAAACGCCTCAAAACAGAAGTCAGTAACTGCGATAAATATTTATTTTTTAAAATCATACACAAGAAATCACAGTTATCAATGACAACAACAAACGCTACACAATTTAATTAGAAACAAAATAACAAACCAAACAATAAAATCTAACACACGACAAACATCGCTCGCTCCCTTGCGTCGAAAAGGAAGTGTCGTTACCTCCATCCTTGTTGTGGCCACATACGTTTGGCAATAGCGCACCCTTAGATGCCAAACTTACTTGTCAACACCAAGTCTGATTTAGAAATGCGTTCGGTTCCGGTGTTCTTTTATAACCTTCACTTTATTTCATAGGTGTTCTAACTATTTTTCTGTTTCACAATAGCAAACACATCCCAGATTTTTTTTGTGCGAGAACTCACCCTTTAAAGATCTGACAACGTTGCTCCAGCTTTCTGCTGGAAAGTGGCTGCGTGAGATGAAGGGTTGCAAGTGCTAGTGAATTTATGCAGTTGACATCAATAGTTATTGTGATCGCCTCTCATTGTCAATCATTATTAATTTTGTATTTTTCCTTAAATTTTCATTTTTGTAATCATATTTCTATAATTAACTTTTATTTTCACACATATTTTATTCTGTTGTAAAGTTTAAAGAATAATAAAGATGGCGGGCAGAGAATCTCAACACGAACACCTTTTAGCAAAGCAATATACGGCAAACCACACACACTTACGGAAATTATGACGTAGACCTATTGTTCTACTTTCCTTTAAGCGGCCATTTTGTGCATTTTTAAGACATCATACGATCGTCACGTGAAAGCACTAAAACGCACAAACAAGAGAGCAATGACTATATTAACCTAATTATTTCGTCACTTCAAGACCGTATATAAAGGACCCCGACAGACCAATTGATCTGCTATCTCACACAGCCGGTCCATGCTGTCACTCTGTACCACAGTTCTAGAAGGAAGCCAAGAAACATAGAAGGAAGTCCAGAATAGTTTAAATCTCATCTTAAAAGAAGCAGTCAATTTTGATACAAGTCTTAGAAGAACACAACTTTCAACTTTATTTTCCAAGGTATGTTTCAAGGATTTCTTAAACATTGGTGCTTAAATAGTTTCATTGCCTGAACGATTTGTGTGCTCTGTTGAATATTTTAGAATTGAATATAGTTTTTCGGTGTGTGCTGTATTTTATTTGTTCATTAATCTTCGAGTTGAGATTCTGCGCCTTTTTAGGGAAAATGTAAAATCTTGTTATCCATTTCATTCCTAAAGCTAGAATATACTCTATCCCAGAAGTTACCATTATATTAGAGCTAATTTCCACTTAACTCACGCTGAACGTCCCTCTCGTATTTGCGAATGCTCAAACCTTTATCTGAGTTACGCTCGAGTAGACTTCTCTTTAGCCCCCAAATAACAAAACCTAAAGTCTACGTAATATTTGCCCCCACAAATAGAGGAATAATTTCTCTATAATTGAACACAATTGCAAGACGAAGCCAGACGTTCACAGGACAAGTTCTAGACGTTCACATGGTGAATGGACGCGCAGGTTCGAATCAAGTTCGAATACGGTAATTTCCCAGTTTTTGTTAAATTTTAACACATTTTTTGTAAATTTTTGCTTTTCGGTTAGATAAAATACACTAGTGTACTGCGCTTTTCTATATACTAGTTTAGGAACGTCGTGTTCAAATTTAATTCGAATCGGATAAATTACTAAAGGATGTGTTGTCATCTTCCACGCAAACAATGGGAGAATATTCATCCCGAAAATATAGAACCAATTGATATTCAAACTCAATATTTGAACTAACCTTTGTTTGTTCCCCAAACAACGCAGTGTGTAGCTAATATTCAACAATATATTGCATATAATATCGCGCAAACAAAACCAGTTAACCAAATTCTGACACCCACCACTTTAGACAAATTTTTGCGTCACATATTTTCAGCGATTGATTTGCAAAATGAACAACAACGAGTAATTATACTACAAACATTCATAAATAAGGCAATTACCGCACTTTTGGAAGCACAATATTTCTTTGGAGATTCTTTTACGTTGCATATTACAACTACTGCATACAACACAATCGAGTTTTTTGTCACTAGTGATGACAAATCAACGATTTTACATGCGAAACTACCAAGCACAAATAACACAGGAGATATCATTTATGTTCGACAAACATTAGCATAAAATATTCACACAATGCAACCGTGGATGCTACCACTATGCCAGTTGTATGCTGCAAAAATCATACAGTCAATTCGTCTTTATGCTCCTAAATATTCGCGATTGATTGCACTTGCACCCGAACAGGAGATAAATCTTCGCGAAATATTACTTATTTGTGCAAAGAATTTTTCTGATAAACAGAAATTTGTGCAATTTTGTAAGCGATTGACAAATAAGATTTTATCTTTAACCTTGCTAGTTAAATTTAAAGCAGGGAATGCATTTTCTTTCCGCATGGAATTTGAAGACAATAATAAAATCAGGTTTACGATAAAGGATAT